>VHZZ01001103.1:0-73664 GCA_009801015.1 Silene noctiflora | reverse complement strand
GTTGCAACGCACGGGTGTCAAACTAGTAAATACTAAATATGTGTCAAATTATTAAAAAATTTAGCAACATCTACGGTAATATATTATTGCATTATTAAAAAAATTAGAAACTTAAAATTTATAGTTTAAAACCAATTTTAATTTATTTTAATGAAAAAATCATAATTATGAATTTAATTAAATGATTAGAGTTTAATTATAAGAATATATGCATTGAAAATATAATAATGTAATGAAATAAAGTTTTACTTATTGCCTTATTTAGTTAGATGACTTTTGAAGGGAAAACTAAGAGAATTTTTATTCTCTTAGTAGTAAGTGGGATTACTCCGTACTTCACATGACCAGATATATATTGAACAAACGTATAGAAATAGTAACGAACGGAAGTAATATTTTGTTGGTCGAATGAAGTCATCTTCACAATACTTAGGTAGGTGGTTTAACAAATTAATAGAACTATCAACTTCTTGTAAAACATGATATAAGTTGTACCTTGAACAAGTTTCTCTCATAGTCTTATTATCCTAAGAGTCTATGACAATGTAATCATGTGTTAAGATGCATTGTATTCAAGAATATTTATCACTTAATCTTGTGTTTTTTTTAACCCAAATTCTTATTTAAAACGGATATAACAGCGTTAAACAATTAAATGGCTAAGAAAAAAAATACAAAATACCATTAGTCGCAAATTTTGACATATATATATGGGATAATATTTAGGCTATGTTCTTTTGGACTGAAACTATCTGAACTGAACTGAATTAAAAGTTAATTTGTGAAGAGAAGAGTTGAACCGAACTGAACTGAACTAAAAAGAGCTGAAATTAAATACAAAAAAACATGACTTTAATCCGTTTTACAGTTAAGAGGATATGACCATCTTAAGAGAGACCGACTTTTTTTGTAATCAAACATTACACATAGGTAGTATAAAGAATGTAGGTTTTTTTTTTTTTTCTTCTACAAAGGCAATGTTATAAGTAGTTGTTGAACTACAAAATTAGGTACAATTTAGTTGGCTTTTCCATAAGATTTTAACTCACTTTCAAACTCTTAATCACCTCTCCTTTTCCCTCTCATTCCACTCTTAAATACATTTTTTTTCTTCATTTACATGTCTGCCCAACCTCTTCTTACCTTCCATCTTACACCATTTTTCCCTTTAAAACTTCAAAACTAAGTTACTCTATACTTTTATTATACCTTAACCTATTATTCTCCTTCTTTTCATGGAAGATCACAACCTAGAAACAACCTCTAAAGTTCTATTCTCTCCATCTCGAGAAAGTAATAATAACATTAACCGCGGTGACTGGAGCCAAACAACAAGCCTTCTTGATGAAACTACTAATGGTTCGGGTTCCGACAATTTTGATTGGTCTACTCTTATTAGTTCACCTACCATGGGATTAGTTAACAATCCTACAAGTGATGATCATCAAATTTACGTCGAAAACAATGAGGAACAGAGTAGGGCAAATAGTAGAAGTAATATAAGGTCTAAGAGGGCTAAGGTTGTTCCTAGATTCGCTTTCGAAACGAGGAGTTCTGAGGACATTCTTGATGATGGTTATCGTTGGAGGAAATATGGCCAAAAATCTGTCAAGAATAGTAATTTTCCAAGGTTGGTTCTTTGAATTTATGATGTTTGGAAGAAATAAAACTATACAAATGGATCTTTTGGCTCCTTCCCAGCTTAATCCGACCCAGACCTAACCCGACTGACCTGATTGTCACCTCTCTAACTTCATCCCATTGTCCATATAGTTGAATTAGTAAATTATCGGTATATGAGTTGGTGTTAGTGTAAGATCGTCTCATACAATACCAAGGCAAACACGTATATATTCATGCACTATATTAGACTGAATAATGTGAAGTGTAACCTAGATCAATGGTGAATCTAGGAGGTTCAGAAAAGGGGGAATGCACGCGTTAATCCATGGAAAAATCAAGATTTTTAGTTGAAATTTTCGATTTTTTTTTTCCAAATTACATTATTCTATTAGAATTTGCATCTTTTGAATGTTTTCTCAATATTCTAATCAATTTATTCCTTTTATATTTATTTTTTCGTTTACTATTTACATTTTTTTTTTTTTATGAATTTACGTGTATTTATAGCTCATTTTACCTGTTAATTATGTGACGAAATTGGTCTAATTAATTTGTGTTACAGGAGCTATTACCGGTGCACACATCTAACATGCAATGTAAAGAAACAAGTGCAAAGGCTATCAAAAGATTCAAGTGTAGTTGTGACAACATATGAAGGAATTCATAATCATCCTTGTGAACAATTAATGGAAGCTCTTTCTCCTCTTCTTACTCAAATGCATTTTCTTTCTACCTTAACATCTCACCATTCTTCTTAACTAATTCATTTCTTACTTAGTCTCGGTAGATATCAAGGATACAGAGGTACGGCGATTCTGTAGAACAGATCCTGTTCAAGTAAGGTCGTCATTACTTAGTTAGTCAAACACGTGCTAATTATACAAAATTTATAGTTTACAGTTTAATATAAGAAATGTAAATGAACTTCATGATCAATATACTTCTATGATAATTTATATTTATACAATATACATTATAAGATTATAATGTTGGTTGCAAATTTGCAATGTAATCTCTTTGTTTCATTCGTTGATATACTGATATACCAATTCATTGACTATACAACCAGTTGTACGGTGTAGAATCTGAGCTTTGTAATAAAGTATCCGAGCTTTATGTTAAAGAACATGAGCTTTATTAGAAAGTATTTGATCTCATTTATTTACACGTTAAAAATATGAACTTTGTATTAGCTCAGAAAAAATACATATAAGCTCGGATTCTTATACCTTAGTTGTACAATGCTTATATACAACTGGCAGTATAATCCTATTTATGCTGATATACATCCACATATTTGGGTGCTCTATAGATTAAATGTACACTTTTAGAATATGTATCACCGTCTTACAAAAATAAGATTATCTTATTGTGTGAAATGTTTTTTTCGTGATTAAAAACTTATTTAAAGTTAAAAAAAAGGTATAACATGTAGTTTAACATATAAAATAACAATTAGAGATAAATTAGGTGTACGTATTACGAAAATAGATACAAAATTTAAGAGTCACTTTGGCAAAAATCAACAATAAATGAATAAAAGGATCACAAAAAACTTAGAAAAAATCTGGTAATGTGATTATTAATAACTTACTAGAGACCATTTCTCTTTTTTTTTGTGAAAATTGAGAATTAAATATATCGATCATAAAGTTTCGATTTTTCTTCTTTTAAACCCATCATATATATATATTATACTTCTAAGAGTCCTAGGTTGAATACAGGTCCAAAATTCAACCAGACTAGACCAAACCGAACCGGGCTAGAGACTGAAAATGAAAATTAGGATACCGAAGGTCGATCCGAGCCCAAAATATTCGATTCGGTCTTTGATTGAAATGGATCGAAAATTAAGATTTCAACTATTACATATACAGTATTTAGGTATAAATTTGACTTAATTTAATATAAAAAATAATCCAATTTATTATTGAGTTTGTAATGGGTTTTGAAGATAAAATGTTTGTTTCTAATTCTTAAAATTATAATGATTGTTCTTGAAAAAACATTAAATTCGGTCTATTTGCTCTAGCTTAAATTAAATGGGCTTGAATCGGACACGACCAAAGACCGAAACTTCAAGAAATGATGGTTGAGGATAGACCTAAATGAATTTGGTCTAGGTTAAGTCCAAACCAAATGGTCCGGTCCAGTTCGTCTTTTGGTTTGGAGTTGAACTTGCACCAACCCTATATACTCTTCAGTTTTAAATTATCAAAAATATTTCACTTTTCTTACTTGTGATCATTCACCCACTTTTTACTTGGAATTGAGTTTCCACATTCTCCAACCTTTTTTTTATTCTATTTTAAAACTTTTGTCCAATATAAATGTGAAATATCATCGAAAATCGATGAGCATATAAAAATTGGTTTGTGGAATTGTGGTGGCACTTGGTTTTTTCTTAAGATGAGGGAGTTTGGTTTTTTCAAAAAGACAGGATTTTAAAACCATTTTACAGTTAAATTTGATTATTTTTAGAAAACAAGTTATCATAAACCGTAAAATTAGTTAGATCATTATAGTTACATTTGACCATAAAATGATCATAAAATTTCGTCTTTTTAAACAGTCGAAAAGGAGCTCGTTTGAAACAATAATTTGTATTGTGGTTGAATCATGTAGAGTGTCACCCCAATTTATTCCGTGATCAATAGTTGGGTAGGGGCCTCCTTAATGGGCCCACAAAACTGAATAGAATCGACCTAGTAAAGTGGGCCCACTGGCCCATGGGCCTATGACTCAATTAAATTGAGTTGCACAAAAACAGCCGACGTACTGGGAGTGGATGACTCAGCAGTTAGCAGTAAACGTACATCTGCCGACCTCTTCCATTCCTACGTAACTCACATCTTTCCATACGGCAATTCCTCAGGTTTCCACACGTGCTCTCTCACGTGCCCACCACCCTCCCTTTCACGCCTTCTACTATTCGACCTCGCTTTACGAGACTATCAGATAACACAAATAAGGAATTAAGACGGAAGTACTGTGGATAATAGGTTTAAGGTTCGAATTTCCCCTCCCTTTTATTATAATGCGACTAAAAATCAAGAAAAGTAAAACAAGGGTAAAATATTAATTTAAACAAAGGAAGTATAATCGATTATTTCGCTATTTATTTTAGTTTAGTTCATTTTAAATCCACTTTAAAAAGTTGATTTGGTATCCATCTACACCGTACATAATCAATCAATCACTATCAAGAATGACACATATCAAATTTATAAACAAATAACTTTATAAATTTTTCAAGTAGATATTTTAACTAATAGAAGACAGCCATTCAATTAAATTAAAAATGCTTAAAGTAAACACAAATTCTCATTGTAAATGGACACTATTCGTTTAAAGTTGAAGAGGGATAGTGTCCCGACCTCTCACAAAATGTAGGTGGATATTACAAGTGAGTACTATTCATCTTCAGCTTTAGATGGATAGTGATCGTCAACAATAAAACCGACTGTAAAGTAAAATTGCAAAGATAAAGTCTAAGACATGTGAATGAGACAAGTACGCGCAAATCAAAAGCTCTGGTCTCTCTATATAATCCCCTACCTCCACGCAAATTATACAAAATTTACAAATCGTAAACAAAATAATAAGATTAAAAAAATGTCGGAATTATTTGACAAAGCGACAAAATTCGTAGCTGATAAGGTAACTGATATACCAAAACCCGAAGCTAGCATAGACGATGTTAGTCTTAAAAGTGCTGCTAAGTCCGGTGTTACATACCTAGCTAAGCTCGGCGTGCTCAACCCTTACTCTCATTCCATCCCTATTTGCGAGATCTCTTTTTGCCTCAAAACTGATAACAGGTTCATTTTTAATATCACTTTTTTTTGGTTCTTTTTTAGAAATTTTTAATACGTGACCGTTTAAACTAGAAATTTTGGGCAATAACTCACTTAAAATTGAGTTGCGCAAAAACAGCCGACGTAATGGGCTCGCAATTAATATCTGGGAACACAAATTCTATTCTTATTTGTGACGAACAAAATCCGTCACTTTAAAGAGACGTAAGATAAAGGGACAAGTGGGAGGGTCAGCAATAAACATATATATTTATTCTTTAATTCCTCCATATAATTCCACTGTTAAATTCAACAACGGGCCTGAATCGCACCCAAACGGAGGGTTCTACCCTAAAACCAGTTGGTAATAGAGCGAGTAGTCCTTTGGCTTATAAAATGGTAAACTTTCTTCTTCTCTATCAATGTGGGACACTCACATGTGACTATGTGAGTTAATATTGGGTTTAGCCCGTTTTAGCCTCTCCCCACTTGCCTCTCTCACTTGCAAGTTTCTCTCACGTCACAAGCTTGTGTCACAAAGGAGAATTTGTATATTGGGTTTTTCACAAGTTCATTTCAAATCTACTCTCTAATTTAATCGTAATAGAGTCTTCTCTGTAGTACTTGTGATCAATTAATCCCAATCATGAATGACCCATAACAAGATTATCAAAGCGGATACCGTCCCTCTTACAATAAGATAAGTGGAAAAACAAGTGGAGAAGAAATGGAGCACCTCATAGATAGTGTCACTTACCTATTGTGAGAGACATTATCCGTCTTTAGCTTGTTACAGGTAATGCCTGTCTTTGAGAATTTGTGCAAGATTATAAATAAATAACTTTAAATAAATAAATAACTTTAACTATATTTTAACTAATACTGGGTACTATGACCATATCACCAATTCCATTAAATTAATCTCATTAAAGTAAACTTGCAAAAGATAAAGTCTAAGACATGTGAATCTGACATCTACGCGCAAATCAAACGCTCTATTCTCTCTATATAGTCGCCTATCACCTCGCATTTATACATAATACAAATACAACAAAAACAAGAACAAAAAAATGTCGGAATTACTTGAAAAAGCGACGAAATACGTAGTCGATAAAATAGCAGATATACCAAAACCCGAAGCAAGCATAGACGATTTTGATATTAAGAGTGTTGCTAGGTCCGGTATTACGTACCTAGCTAAGCTCGGTGTTCTCAACCCTTACTCTCATTCCATTCCTATTTGCGAGATCTCTTTTTGCCTCAAAACTGATAACAGGTTCTCTTATTGCTTCCCATCTCCTTTATTTGTTTATCTTTTTTTAACTGTCAGAGTATTCTAACCGAAGATACATCATTGATTGAGACGCCGTGGTTAATATGGTTAATAAAATAAATACGTCCTACCATTCTATTTAATTATCTACGTTTGTTTTATACACATATATCAATGTAAGTTTGATTATCTTTTATGTTATATAATAGAATTTTTATTGAAAGTTCTCCTTATTAATGAATAATGCCGAAACAGCAAACGTAAAGAAACAAATGGAACGGAAGAACTAGTTGACTTGGTGTTTGTTTGGTTGCACAGTAAGGTAGGCTTAGACCGAGGTGATAATTTGCAGTTTGATTGCCCATGGCCGACCGAACATTGGTTTTGTGGGTCAGGCAACTAAGTTAGTGGATTTGGGACGGATTAGCTAAATAGATCTATGTAACTTTTTAAAAATGTATTGTCAAGAGTCCAATTTTACGAGCAGTCGGTCCGAGGGAATACGATTCTGGCTGGGTTGTCAGACTGTCTAATAGCTGGTTACGACATTGGGTATACAATGATCTATGGGGTAGTTTAATTCGGACCAGGTTCGTTTAGGCGCAACACCCTTATGACTCTTACGTTTTTGTAAATGCCGGAGCTAAGGTGTAGACGGTTAAAGGTCAATATGAAACAAAAATTGCTCCATATTTTATGAGAAGTGTCGGTAACAAAAATTGCTTAATTTAAAGCCCACCGGGATCTGTAATTTGATTTTGAAGATAGTTGTCGTCGTTGTGAGCATGAAAATTGACCAAGTGTTGCCTATCAATGTTATAGGGTGATAGCATCGGGCAAAGTTCCAGACCCAGGGTCGATTGAGGCGAAGGAGACTACAATGCTGGAAGTTCCAATGCTGGTACCACACGACATTCTGATGAGCTTAGTTAAAGATCTCTGGAAGGATTGGGACATTGACTACGAACTCCAGATAGGGCTAATTGTCGACCTCCCCATCTTTGGTAACTTTACTATTCCCCTTGATACCAAAGGCGAGATCAAGCTACCCACCCTCGGTAGCATCTTTGGTGGTGGAGACGATGAGGAGAAGGAGAAGGAAAAGGAATAAATTACACATGCCGAAACTTTACTTGGGTGTTGCCAAATTTCAACTAATCGAGTCTTTTTTCTAATAAACTAATGGAGTTCGTATTCCCTGTATGTTTATGTACCTTTATTTTTAGTTGGAAACATGGATTTTTTTTCCTTGAATGATTTTGTTTTCTGTATAGTTTGATCGAAAATCAGGCTTCACCCCATGAGCTCCAACATTAGTACGCGACTAAGCAGCTCAATTAGCAAACAAAGCAAGTTTGAGATAATTTTCTGGCTTGATGATAAACCTCCTATGCTTCTGAATACTGATTAATGTGAGTCTCGGTGCTTACTGAAATCGCGTAATACAATAATATTGTACAATGTGAAGAATTTAAGCAAAAGGGGATGTAGCTCAGATGGTAGAGCGCTCGCTTAGCATGCGAGAGGTACGGGGATCGATACCCCGCATCTCCAATTTTTTAATGTCTTTATTTTTGTCATGGTCGAGTTAACAGGTGTGTCTTCCAGTAACAGGACAATTCATTGTCCTTCAAAATCATTGAAAAATCACATTTAATAAGTTCCCTTATTTTTGGTACCACACATATTATTCACTTTAATCCGAGCCCCTTTCACACCTGTTCATACGCAATCCGATCAAACCATATTTCATACTCTCAACTGTTTGGATGGCTAATCTAACTTGTTAGTTGTTACACTACAATATTGCTTCGTGTATCAAACATTCAAACTAGAACTGATCATGGATCGTTCCAATTCGTCTATTTCACTTTTATGATTCCTGGTAGGCTTGCACTTAAGTTGAGGACTGTACATATGATCGAATAACTACTCCCTTCGCGACCTCAGGAGTTGAGAGTCATAATACATACATCAGTTTTTCTTCGTTTTCTGAGACAACTGAGGAGCATTATAATATGCAAAAGTGGCATCCAGAACCTGGAGCATAAGTTTTAACATAAATTGACTGAAACCTGATGTCTGATTTCCAGCCTCAGCGATTTCTTGAACTCAAGCAGTTTCTCATATATCATCGCATCTATCAGTCTTCTAACCTTTGTGTCAAGATATCGAGTTACTATTGGGTACATGAAAATGCTGTATCAGTCTTTAACCTTCAGCGCGAAGCATTTCCGGTATCAGTCTGCAATGACTGGACAACTCCTGTTTTGTACTAACAGCAAATTGATTGAAAATAGTTTCCGGGTTAAAGCCCCAATATTGTGCTTCATGTTAGACTATCTATAAGTGCTAGTGTTGAGCACCTGTAAGGCCACTTCAGGCTATACCACTGACTGACGGAACCCCATACGTACAAAGCGAGATGTGATTTGAATTGTCTACTAGAAGTCTAGAACCACTTTGTTTAAGAAGATTGACTTGCTTATCGAAAATGTCTGATCTTATTAACCTCGTTCTTGTTATGCCTCGTTCTTTAAGGCTCATCCAGTCTAGCAAATGCTTCCGCCGTGGTTCAAGTGTCTCCTAGATCCACATCTCTAGCAACCGCACTGTAAACTCATCTTTCAAAATAGAAAATCGCAAAATCCTCATTTTCGGCTACCTCTGCTGCAACAATTGCAGGATTGTTCACACTCAAAAGATATCCTGCCCTAACATATAGCAGCCAAAAGTCTTTCTCAGACATCTTGTGCAGTACAAGTGCACAACGACAACAACATTACCCTACTGCCTCAAAGACTCCCGCAAAATTTGGTACCACCAACATCTTGTGAGGTACACAGTCCAATAATCACAAGGTTCCAATTAAAATTGTAACATTGTGAACACATGAAAACTACAAAACAATAACCAGCATAAGTTATGAATGAGTCAAAATCATAGACTATAATTCTATTGTCAATTGTCACCCTAGTGACCTACCAACAATGTTGGTCAGTAAACCACATACTTTTTAGTTTTACACTGGTGGGTCATAGTATCATCTCACCACATCAATTTGATCATTATTTATTTTTTAGATAACTAAATTAATTTCGAATCCTCATTTTCTTCTTTATTTCTTACGAAAATGGAGAGGATCGTAACAAAAATAAATTAACCCCTTAACTATACTACCATATGTAAGGTACAATGAAGTTAGTTTAAGTTACAGACTCCGACTTGCGTAAACTTTTGAAAATTCGTACTTAGATTGCAAATCACGTATATTATGTGCATAGTCTATGAAGATACAACAATCGTAAGAATAAACCGTGGCAAAACTAGCCCGACTTGAATGATTCGGCCAAAACTACCCTACTCGTTCCAAATTAAGCTCAAATTTGAGCGAAAACCCGAATTGACCCAACCCCATCCAATCTAGTCAGAATGATATTATTGCATATTGACCGTTTACCCCCAAATAAGTTGATAAAGACCTGAACCTAAACTAATTACCCGATCCAACCAGACCCAAATGCTTACAAACCCAAAATAACCAGACCCGAACAGAATCCAATTTAGCCTTTTGCCCCTCAACACATAAGATTTGAAATGTTTGGTAACACTACAAATTGCCAAATAAATTCCCTTTCATCTCACACCAAAAGTCCCACTCAACTAACCCGACTCAAATGACCTAGCTCAAATAACTCAACACGTTCTCGAATTAAAGAACTCAATTTGACTCGAAACCCAAATTGACTCCCAACCCCATCCAAACCGACCCGAAACATAATGACCATTATCCCAAATAAGTTGATAGTGAATTAAACCCAAAGTGCTCACCTGACCCGACCCGACCAAACCCAACCTAAATGCTTGCAAAATCAAATAACCCGACTCAAACTCGTGGGTGTTCGTCGGTCCGGGACCGGACCAGATTGGACCAAACATAGTGAACCGAAAACCAAAAAAGGGTAAAATGGTGGACCGTGGACCGGACCATAATTATATTGGCCCGGTCCGGTCCGGACCGTAAAATGTATAGACCGGACCGGACCATATGGACCAAATAAAATATTTTTTTGTTACTTTATTATTTTAACGATTACTTTAATTTATTTAATGACCTATATTTATTTTGTCTACAGTAGCAGAATATGTCAAAGTATATATTACAAAGTAATATTATGATATTAAGAGAAATATTGGTAAGTTATACAACTTTAAAGATTTTGTTACAAAAGTTTGGTCCATGGTTCGGTCCGCGGTTCGTTCGGTTTGGTCCAGGGCCGGACCAAACACCAAACTTATGTAAATAGGTGGATCGTGGACCAGACCAAATAAAGTATGATCCGATCCGATCTTTGATCTGGACCATTGAATAAACACCCCTACAGTCAAACTAATCTAATACAGACCCAATTCAATTAACCCATTTACCAGATAAGACTACCCTCGATAAGATTTGAATAAGTTTGGTAACACTAGTAATTGCCAAATAAATTCCCATTCATCTCACACCAAAAGTCCTAGTATATATTTTCTCTTTCTCTCAACGCTCCCAATGAATCCCACATTAAATACACAATGTCTATTCCCAAACCAACAATTAAATGCATATTCATCTACTCCTACATACACTCCTCACCCACCTCTCTTCCCCAACTCCACAAACCTTTCACAACTTCCCTTCTTTCTCAACAATGAAACTCTTCTCCTTTAATTCTCATCAATGTCCCCTCCTTCTTCTCCTTCTCCTTCCCATTTCACTTTCTCCCTTCAATCTATCGGTCTCGGTTACTCTATCGCTATCGCTTTCGCTTTCTTAGTCCTCCTTTCTTCCCTACTTCTTTCTTCTTATCTTTGTTGTCGTCGCCGCCGCCGTTTTCAACATCCTCCTTCTTCCACCCCTGGTCCCACCTCAACTATTGTCCCGAGAATCTTCTTTGTCGCCGAAGGCGACAACGACAACGACAACGATAATGATAACGGTAATGATCATAACGGTGTAGTAGGACTTGACCGGGCGGTTATAAATTCGTACCCGAAATTTCAGTTTTTTAAAAAAGGAGATTTGGAAAGTGGTCATGAAGGAAATGAGAATGAGAATATTTGTTCGATTTGTTTGTGTGATTATAAAGAAGGAGAAATGTTGAGAATGATGCCGGATTGTAAGCATTATTTTCATCTATGTTGTCTTGATGCTTGGCTTAAATTGAATGGATCGTGTCCTGTTTGTCGGAATTCTCCGTTACCGACTCCGGTTTCGACTCCGTTAGCTGAAGTTATGCCGCTTTCTCAGTATCCTGATAACCGTCGTCGCTCCTCCGTCAACTCCTCCTCTTCTTAGGTGTTACTCACTACTTCTTTCGTCTCAATTATTTATTTACTTTTTTTTTAGCAAGATTATTTCAGAAGTAAACTATTGAATGAGACAGAAGAAGTCTGTTTTAGTCTCGTCTTGTATAAACTTGTATCTTGTTTAATTTTGGAATTGAGTATTGATCAGTTTTGTTATTTATTTTTAGGAGTGATTGATCAATTGAAAATTGAGTAGATGTAATCACGAGTTAATTACTTGATTTAGTCTAATTCGTGCGTTAAAGTTCCAACCGTTTTTTTCATCCTTAGGCAGTACTACCTCTGTGACACTTGTGTCATTTGTACATTCGGAATCGATTAGTTAAGCTAGCTGATTTAGCTTTTGAAATAGTATGATTTGCTCCGTCTCAGTCATTTGTTTATCTTTTGTATTCATTGTGAGAATTATTTTAATTAAAAGTAAACAAATGATTAGACGAGACTTGGAGAACTTTTTAAAAGAAAGAACAAAGGATACCTTTTGTGTTAATTTTGTTCCCTGTTCTGCAATTTTCATGTAATATGTACATCATGTTGTTTGATGTGCACTGTGCAGCTTTGTCATTCTTCTGTTTAATCTTCTTTTTTAAACTTAATAAAATTAAAATTAATCATTATCGTTGAAGATGAACAGCGGATTAAAGTGGTTGCGCTTCTTTGTGTTGTGAAGTAGCAGCCCTGTGATTCTCGATGTAATTTTCATCTTGTCTCATTTAGAAACGGTTTTCTTTAATGTTGCATACTTCCAAAACATCCTTACCTCGCAAGTGCGGGAGTCATTATAAATTGGCTTATGTGTTTATTATAGGTGAATTATTGAGACTCATTACCTACAGTAATGTGTTTGTTTGTTTGAAAGCATTTTGTGGATGTACACGTATGCTAATTAATTATTAGTTGGATGATCGATTCTTGATGAATTAGTATTTATCATTTTGAGTGATCGAAAAGGTAGCCTAATCGATTCTATTCCCTTCCATCATAGGCTGAACTAGAAAGAAGCCTACAAGACTTATCAGGTGCTTTGTACGAGACAGTCTCATAAAGTAAATCGACAGTCATAGTTAAAACATGTTACCGTGTCATTTGTATCGTATGAGCTGGAAATTCATGTGTTACACATTTAGTATGACTTGTAGACAGTTACAAATTTCTTAATTCAACAGGAGGAAAAGAGCATTATATTAGGGCAATTCTCATTTGTGACGGAAGRTATCCGTCACTTTGAGAAGACGGGTACCAAATTGTGAGACAAAAGACCCATGTGAGGAGAGAGGAAAGCAAGTGGAGGGGTGCCCCCACCTTTTGCTTTATTCGTTTTGTGAGTGGCATTACCCGTCACAAATACCGACCCGTCACAAGGGAGACGCTTTGATTATATTATACATGATAAATGAGGTATGAAATAAATAGTCCAAGTGATATAGAACAAGTCTTATTGTTGCAACAATCAACTACGCATTTGTTGGCACATGCATTTTGTTATATTCTGATTATTTTATTGAATTATTACTTATAATTATTTAGTTTGCTTAAAGCAGCATAAAGTAGTTGCACATTATACTTCAATGTGCATCGATTTGCCTTGTTTAACTCTTCGTGTTACTAACCAAATAACGATCATACAATTGATACTTAATTCAATTTAAAATTTACTTGTAAAATTTAATATTATTAATGTTTTGTATATCGATGAAAAAGGGAAAATTCAGTATAATTGAGTAAGTTGTAGATATAATATAATGAAAGTCCAATTAATATAATAAAAGTCCAATCACAAATATGATATAATGAAAGTCCAATTATACCCAAATTCATTTAGGCGGAAAATTTTTGGAGATCTTTTATTCCTTTAGTATACGGGAATGTAAAAATATCAATACAATAGGTTTTGCTTAAGACTGTTTTAAATTAGGATTTCGAATATCCTCTTTTTTACTCCCTCTGTTTTTTTTTATATATGACTTTCTCACATTTCGAGACACGCACTTCTGCCTTCAATATCTCTCAAACTATATGATTAAATATTATCATAAGTATACTCATATGAAAGAGTTTCGTAAAAAAAATTAATGATATAATTTTTATAATTTTTTAACAGATGTATTTTTGTAAATATTAAAGTCAAAGACTCACATCAAAAAAGCAAAACGTTATATATTAAAAAATAAATAAAGTATTTATTTACTTATTTAAATTGGTTCTAAGTAACATACTAACTTAGAAAGGTTTTTATGAAGTAAATGGTATGGCTGTTTGTGGCATAGTCAAAGTAGATCCAGAGATTTGGAGACAATATTTGTTAATTCGTGAAAAGAGTTGACTTGGAAGCTTAATACTTAGACAAATGTGACAAAACAATTGAGCTCCTCAATTTGTTTAGCTCAAGTACACCTTGAAATCTCCGTATGAATTGGGACTTGAACTATGTGCCTATGTGGTGGTATAGAAGTTTTAAACACTTCTCAAGATTTAAGATCTTCCATCTCTAATTGCTACATGTATTTTATATTCTTACTTCTTACTATTATTATGATTGAATTGCCTTGGTTTAGGGGGTTTAAAAGTGATGCGTTATGGGTTGTGAGTTGTGCCTGCGTCGAAATTTGAAAAAAAAAAGACTGTGTCTAGGCATGGCACCTGGACATAACACGCTAAAAATACAAAGAAATTGAGTTAAAGTGGAAGAAATGGTAAGACACGCTCAAACACGGCATGACATGAAGCCCACTTTTATGAGTCTGGTCGTGCAATTTTCTTCGTCAGGCACGGTGGGTCGGCACTAGGTACGACCCGACACGGCCCACTTCTTTCTCTAGACAATAGTCGAGACAATAAGTTTTAGGCATCTTGATAAACCATCAAGGATATGACCTGCCAAGTATAGTGCATTTGTGTTTTAGGAAGGTGGTTGTTCACCTCATCCTTTAACCACGAGGTCAGAGATTCAATCCCTACCAATGAGAATGAAGCAAATTCTTTGATTAGCCGTTTACCTCTTTATAAAAACACCCGCGACTAGAAAATTATACACTGTTGTCGATGGTACACACCCCGGTTTACACCCAAAAAAAATAGTGCATTTTAGAAACATCACATGGACTCTGTAGTACTGGTCCTTAGTAAGAAACTCGTTGCATTTGGAATTGGGCCTATGACAAATTTGTGTTGAATGTTTGGACTGGACCTAAGGAAGAAGGTATTTTATTTATCTATTAGGCCCATGTTTTCCATGAACTAAATGGTGTATTGTTGAAACTAGTTTAGATACCGTGTAATACATTCACGCTACATGAAATTTAATATTTTTATAACATCTTGTATAATAGTGTACCTTGTAATTGTTTGCATTTCTTCATTGTATTTTGTTTTGATAAATAAAAACAATTTTTTTTATAAGATTCTTGTGACTGTATTAAATTAAAAAGATAATACTTATTGTCCATACTAATTTTTGCCTAAAATCGTCTTGAAATAAAAGGGTTCTTAAAATCAATTAAAATAAAGGTGACATAAATAAAAGTTATGAAAAGTTTTAAACTTAAATAAATATTAAGACGGTTTCAAGCAACACTAACGATATTGTTCAAAGAGTAAGTCACTTGAGAGACAGTCTCTCAATAAATTTATTGAGAGACTAATTTATACTTAAAAAATGGTACTAAAAGTAATAAAATAGGTATAGATCGTGATTAAAGATAAAGTGAGTACATCTATTATCTAAATAAGTACAAAATTACGATGTCACAATAAAAATAAAATAGTCACAAAAAAAACAAATAAATGGGTATAAAAAATTGGCCTCTTAATAACCTAATCAAATTTTCAAAGTGTCTTGCTTGTGACGGACACTATCCGTCAGAAGCTAAAGACGGATAATGACCCTCTCACAATAAGGCAAGTGGGGAAGAAATAGATCACTTCATGGATAATGTCACTTGTATATTGTGAGATGGACAATATCCATCTTTAACTTATAACAGATAGTATCCGTCTACGACGGAATTTGTGTCAAATTTTATTGTCTTCCACAACCTTGACTATTGAAGGCGGAATGGGCCAGAATCTGGTAGCCCAAAAGTATCTAAGATGAGCGCATGGCCCACAACTAGAATATAGTGGGGGCAATAGTACCAAATTAGGTGGCACGTGCCGACATTATTCCCAAATGGTCGGCACCCCTCATCTACGTCATCACAGATTCTTCGTACATCACCTTTCCTTTCGATAACGCCATTAAGTTTTCACGGGATTAAATCTTCATACATTCTCTCTTACAATATTTCCTTTTAAATTTTACTCTCTCCGAATCAATTATTTATTAACCTTTTTTATTTACCGTGATAAATATAAATTAAATTTAAACAAATGATTAGATTTGAAGGAATAAAAAATATAATAAATTGTTGATACAATTTAATGAAAATCGTCTCTAGTTACTTTTTATAATGCTCCTCATTTTATTTTTAATTTGCTTATTCTAAGTTATACAACAGAGTATGTACGGACTAGTATTTAGCAATGTAATAAAATGTCTGTAAAATTGAAATAGTGAAATAGTAACAATTAACAATAATATGGTTATTAACATGAGATTGGTAATCTTACTTAATTCGAGTATGAATTTTCTATCTCATTTTTATGTCTCATCTTGTGTCCCACTAGCTATCTATTTGATACATAAACTTCAAACATTTAAAATAAATATTTAGGTATCATACGAGGATAATGTGTTAGAAGATTAAGGTAGTGGTACACGAGATTAGACACGAAAATGGGACAAAGAATTCATACTCACTTATTTCAATTAAAAGTCATCTTTTGAAGGCAAACAAATTTGATTAAAAGATTATATTTTGATAAAATGATAATAATTAATTCATAATGTATCCCGTATACTCGGTTTTGATTTTGTCCGACCTGAACCCAATACTGTTTTCAAAAAATTCCTATTTAATATATACGGAAATTCGTGACTTTAAAATTAATAGTTTAATATTATAACGTATCCGTATATTTAAACCGTATTCACGCATCGATTTATTAGCTTACCCATAATGATCTTAAAAAACGTAAAATCTTTTTGAAGAAACAAAAACGGACACAATCACACAGCGTTCATACATGGCTACATTCACGCCGTCTTCTAACACCGTTTTGCTCTCATTTTAAAATTTGAATATCCTTTACCTTTTCCCTCACTAAAATATTTAAATTTAAATCAAAATCTTTAAAAAATAAAAAAAACCCTGAAATCCAACGGCCAAGATCTTAACACCTCGAAATCTCCTCCATCAATAAGACCTCCAAAACCCTGACCTTTCTCCTCGAATCTCTCTCTACTCACTACTTTCTCTCTCTAAAAACCTTCATACCTTCACAACTTTCATCAATGGCGGAGCACAAGGAACACGTAGCTCATGAATCGTTCATGGACAAGATCGCTGAAAAGCTCCATTTTCACCATGAGAGTAAGGAGCATGAGCATGAGCATGAACAACACAAGGTTGAGGCGGAAAAAGAGAAGGTTGTAGAACAACATAAGGAAAAAGAAAAAGAAAAAGAAAAGGAAAAAGTTAAAGAGGATTCATCTTCATCATCGTCGGATGATGAATCTGAGAAGGTTAAACCGGTGTCGTCTCCTTCTGAGAAGGTCAAAACGGTGTCGTCTCCATCTGTTGCTGCTCCTGTTGCTGCTTCTTCTGGTGCTTCTGTTAAGGATAAGGTTTCGCGACTTTTCGGTCGTGAGAAGCCTGTTTATCAAGTTCTCGGCGGAGGAAAACGTATGATTTCTTTATTTCTCGAATCTTCTTTTTGTTCATTTTGTTTTTAAGGTTTGATTTGTGTAGATCGGTGTAGTTTGATGTATTTTGATTGATTTTTGATTTGATTTGATGAACTTCTGTTATTTTCGGTATTTCTTTTATTCCGTAATTTCTTCGTTTTGTTCTTAAGGATGCTGACAGTCATTTAGTTCGTTTCAATGTCGTAAATGTAATACGGAGTAATCAGGTTGATTTCGGATTATATTAATCTAAGATCGTCAACTGCGATCATGTAATATATTCGTGATTAATCGATTTTCGTTGTTAGTTATATTGCTGGTTATCGAGACCTTGTATTCCGTCTTCACTAATCGACTTTTCTGTTGTAGGTATAATACTGGTTATCTGCTTCTTGTATTCCGTCTCTTAATCGACTTTCCGTTGGTAGTTATAGTACTGGTTATCGATACCTTGTATTCCGTCTTCATTAATTGATTGTTGAGATATTGCTGGTTATACACACCTTTTCTCTGTAAGAGATTAGGTTTTGGTTATATAGCAGGAGTGTTTTGAGTAATTGTAATATGTGTAGCTTGATTTGGAAGTTTCATTTCTGTGATTGGCTTGATATGCTGTTATTCTGTTAATCCATGGAGATTGTTTATGTGCAATTACGAAAATACTAACATTTGAAAACACGTTGATTATGTGCAGCTGCTGAGGTATTTTTGTGGAGGAACAAGAAGATTTCTGCTAGTGTGTTGGGAACAGCTACCTTGATTTGGATCCTTTTCGAGTTGCTTGAGTACCATCTACTCACTCTTGTTTGCCATGTTTTGATTTTCGGTCTTGCAGTCTTGTTCTTGTGGTCTAATGCAACCAACTTTATCAACAAGTGAGCTTCGAGATCATTCTTCTTCGAGTAAAACTAGATTGCTGTAGAGTTTTCTAGCTTAATTTGATTTTTAATTGCTTTGTTCAATAATTACAGGTCTCCTCCACAATTTCCAGAGTTCAGTGTGCCAGAACAGCCGTTCCTTCAGGTTGCTGCTGCTCTGAGGTTTGAGTTGAATAGGGCATTTGCACTAGTACATGATATTGCTATCGGAAAAGACCTGAAGAAGTTCCTTGCTGTAAGACTCATTAGTCACTACCGCCTTCTTTATTTTGCTGTATTTTAAGCTATGTGAGCGTTGTAGCAGTATGTTAAATGTTTTAACACAAACTCTCAAACGAGGCATTTTATACCGTACGTCTTTCATACCGCCTGGTGCACTCTTACAGATTTAGCCATTGATATATTAAAAATTAAAATTAACACTTACAATAGTTAATCATTCCTCCATTTCAGTCATTTGCTTACCTTTTTTATACTTCTGGTGTACGCTAATCAAAAGTAAACGAATGAGTGAGACGGAGGGACTATGAATATCAATTGTAGGGCTCACAATCTTGATTTGCTAGACACACTCATTGGACTGGCTTGTGTTTGATATTGTTTGTTTTTATCCAGGTTATTGCTGGCTTGTGGCTGTTGTCCATTGTGGGCAAAAGTTGCGATTTCTTGACTCTCTTCTATATCAGTAAGCTACAATTGCACCCTCCTTTTTCGTCACTCTTGCATTTGAAGCTTTGTTTATGACTTATTAAATGATTGCACCCTCATCTTCATTCATGTTTCTTTCACAGACTTTGTATTGCTTCACACTATTCCTGTCCTTTACGAGAAGCATGAGGACAAGGTCGATGCATTCGCAGAGAGGGCATTCTCCGAGGCCAAGAAGCATTATGGTGTTGTTAATGAAAGATACATCAGCAAAATCCCCAGGGGACCTTTGAGCAAAAAGTCAGATTAGAGAAATTAACTGACCATACCGAAGCAATTATGACAACTACCGACCACTTCTTTGCCATATAGACGATCGTTCCTTATGCCACTTCATCTGGCACCTATCTTTTTGGTTAATCTTTAGTTTGATGCCTTCCCAATTAGACTCGAACACATGATTCGCTGGGTTTAGCATTGAGGTACCTGTTTTTAAAGCAATGTGAACAATGTTTTATTGTGAGTTGTTCACGGTTTGATTTAAAGGGGAATTGAAGTCGTAGTCCAGTTTATTACAATTCGCTTGCTGTGTTTATGTCGTGTTATTGTAGTTTTTATATACACTAGTCACGAAAACTGAATTTTCCTCTTTAACTTTTAGTATAATGTTATTTTTGGGTGATCAATTTAGTCCTAATTTTTATACACTCCTTCCGTTTTAATCATTTATATGCCTTTTCCATGATTAAGACGAAGGGATTCTTGGCTACTAGTATTAATTTATAGGAGACTAATCGAAATATCATCAGATCGGATGTGATACCTTACTTGTTACTTTGTCAGCTTTGAATATTTCCTTGATTGGCTTTACCTTTTTGGGGCAGGTTAGCATTTTAAGAAAGAGATCCACTTTTCCAGCAAGAATGTCCTTTTGCCTTGTAAAATGCTGAACTGATTCAAATGTAGTTAAATAATTATGAGCTTGTATGCTTTTTAATCACTGGACAAAAGTTCTGTATGAAACCGCTTTCGGGTTAATTAGTTATCAAAATATATAGCACGGTCATGGATTATGTTCTTATTCTACGATTAGTGGAGCTTAAATTCAATGTAGTTCATTAGAAAAAGATGAATCAATTCGAAGATTTGTAACAGATTACAAACAGAACACAAGTCTGCACTTGCAAGCTTAGGTAAGAGTCCGTCAGACGTTATATTTGCAATTGAATCAGTAAAACCAACGAATAACAAATACGTAACAAATATAAATGTAAACAAAAACGGAGACCTATTTGCTTAATTACACTGGTGTTGCATATATAGACGACCACAGCCGTCCACTAAGAGAAATGTTTTCCAGAGGGCGTAAGTGGGACTGTAGAGAACTCAGCGGAACCAGTGTCATACTGTCTTGTGTTCTGATATGAATACAAGGATCTTGACGTATCAATCAAAGGAGCTGTCGTCGAAACAGTAGAAACGATAGGAGGACGTCCACTAGAACTTACTCTTCGATCCGGTGAAAGTGAAGTAGTTGCTGTAACAGCTGGCTTACCACCTTCTGCACCACCGGTGGACCCAACACTAATTTCCATAGACTCGCGCTTTTCCCTTTCTTCATTTTCTTTAAGCAAAAAATCAACCCATAGATCCGCAAATGACTGATGCATGATAAGAGAAGACATTGGGGTAAGTCTTACAAGAGTAGATCATTTTAAGGTTCACGCTAAGAGCATTATCGGACCCAGAAAATTCTGTTTCTAGTGTCTCGTTGAATAACACTTTAATTTAATATAAAAGTAAAGATCAATTTTTTGGCCTAAAATTGGGCAATAAACAGGAAAGTCCGAGGATCCCACCGTTTTTTTACACAAGGCTTTCAGTTCTCTGTTCAATATCTCTCTAAATATATAAGTGATATTATGGCTTATGCTCTTAAGAAAGAGATTTTGTATGGAATTTAATGGTATAATTTTTGGACAAATATTGTCTTTTAAAATTTAAAGTCAAGGTTTACCCCGAAAAAAGAAGGGTCATATATAACAAAACGGAGGGAGTACAAAAATGTGGATCAGCCAATGACTATGAGACTGTCAAATTATATTACTCCGTTACCTGATCATCAGAAGCCGTACTTGTGCTTGTAGGTGGACCACCAGAACCCCCACCAATAATGCCGCCAACAAGACGGCCTGGTAAGCCCAACACACCACGAACCACACCTTTTCCAGTACCCTGCTGAGCAACACCTATTCTCTGCTTATCTTCATCTGTAAATCCCAGCATGCGAACCATGAGATCAAGGACCTGGTCAATTTAAAATGATTACTAACACATTAGCCATCATATTTCGAGGGCCAATACACGAGTCACAATTCACAAAACACAATGGAGATCAAAGAAAAGGGCACCTCTTTGCTGTGGTTTCTCTGGAAATATGTCACCAATAATTTGATGACAATGCGCCTGAAATGACCATAAATCACATATCAAATTTGCTAGAAGATACATGGGAGTTGAGTAAGAATGAATAATTAATGACTAGTATGCACTACCATCACGCAGCATGGTGAATAATGAATATTCAACATAAGTGAACAGATGGAAGCTAACATAGAAGCATGGGGCTTATCTTGTTCATTTCTTTTTAAACCATGATGGACATCTCATTACAGCAATACGTTCAATTACTCGGGTCAGTTGTCAAGCCTCACTGTGCTCTGCCTCAATTGCTTTTTAGAGCTAATAGATTTACTAGTCAGTGGTAACAGATATGTTACCAGAAATATGTGATGCTAAATAGGGAATAACGGACACTCCAATCCATCCCAATAGTTCTGTATTCAAGGATCAAAGTGCCAACATGTGGCAGGCTCTTGGTTACAATCCTGTCTAGTGTCTAGTACCAACAAACTATAAGCACACCAATCCCCATGCCTTAAAGGATCCAAGCTATGTCAGGGTAAGGAGAGACATAGTCTTTCCCATGACAAAGAGTTTGTTTTCAGATCACCCCGCTTGATGGAAATTGCGTCGAGAATTGCATTCACCAACTTACTTCACAATATGAAAAGCATGGATAGTTTAATGGGTCAAATTGTACTTCTATCATATTCCAAAGGTATAGAATACAGAATTTGATCCCCACTAGGAATGGAAATTACAACTAACATAATAAGACAACAAAATGAGAGAGAAAGCACGATACGAGGCCAAACAATGACAAATGTTTTTGCAACTGAAGATTGTTGGAAAGCAATGCCGTGTTAGTAAATGTGAACCGAAAACCTTAACTAGTGCAACATACTTATAAAATTATTATAACTTCACATATTACAACATCTTTCAAAGCAGATTTAAGAGAATGTAGGCAGCCGTTATTACCAGGATATGGTGGATGTATAATAGATATTTGCATAAAACAAGCAAGCCCTACTTAGTTCAGATATTCTACACATAAAGCTGTGAAAAGCAGTCTATAGAAGGACAAACCTGTCAACTAGGAAATCAGAATCAACGGACATCCTATTAAGCCTAGTCATACTTTGCTCAACGGCACGCCGTAGTTTTCCATTGTCTTCCTCGAGTTTATTTACACGACTCTTCCAATCGGCTACCATTTTGTCTGCTTGAGCAAGCTTGGCTAGCATTTCTTCCTTCTCTTTGTTTGAACCTTCAATTTGCTGTTTAGAAGCCTGAAATAGACGGTATGTCATCTGTCTGAATATGTGGTTCCATTTCTTTCTTCAAGATAAAGTTTTACGAGTAAAAATGTGCTTTACATGTAGGTACAGAAAGAACTTGATTGCTACATATAACACTGAAATGATAGTCTTCTCTTAATCTCTCTAACATTGGCACAAATTTGCATGGGCAAATCTCAAGGCTTTTCAGCTATTCATTTATATGCATGTGATCGTTTATACGAATGTTAAGTTTTTTTATTTAGGAACATTGGAGCTCTTCCTACAGTAGCTGTTAAATATTATCGAAGCATCCAAGAACACCCACAGCAACTACCAAGTCAAGACTTCAAAATATGGACATACCTGTAGAAGTAGCGAAAGCTTAGAACACTCCTCTTTAGCCAGTGACAGATCACTCTCCAAATGCTCCTGCACAAAAGAAAAAAAAGTTCAAGGAAGGGATTTGAGAAGGCTTTAGATAAACACTGAACTACTTAAGTACTCATCACACAATTGGAGGGAGGAAAATATTCAGGGATGTGTGAAGTAGACCTTAGCTTCAATTTCAGCATAGTACTGCCCAAGAGCAGTTTGCAGGTTCATAAGTTCAGTATTTTTGGCATCAATGGCGCTCATAAAGCTACTGAGTTTCTTCTTCAAATCTTCAATTATTTCCTTAGACTTCTGCCCTTCATGGTCATTCATAATCCTGAACTCCTCCTGACTTGCACGTGCCTGCTGCAAGGCTCTTTCCAAATTTGAAATTGTTGCTTTCTGGTACTCGACATGCTGTTGCAATTCCTCAATCACTTTACTATCCTCATCCATCTTTTCGGATTCTTCCAATTCCTAAGATAATATCAGCAAAATAAAATGTAATATGAGCAACAGAAAGCCAAAGGTTTAATAAGAAGTCAAAATATTGTTGCCCACAATTTCAGGTACCCTGAAGTACCATAGTCAAACATCACACTTAATTTTCATTATATCGATTAAGATATCTCAACTTCCCTCCAAAATTAGTTAATACAAGAGGCAAGAACAGCAGAAAAGGGGTAAAAAAACACTCAGCCTAGATACCTTTCTAAAAATCGAGTTCTGAACTGCCAATAACATGAAATAAAAAAAAAATACAACTGAGCGTGAAACCTTATCCAGTAAGTGTTGCTTAAGACGAGCCAGCTCGTGATATGCTTTGTCCCTTTCTCGACGGGTTTCCTTCAAATCTTTCTCAATCTTACGTAGAGACTGCTCCAATTCCTCCTTGCCAGGAAAGCTTGCTGATACATCCAAACTCTACATATAAATGACATCTCAAACAAATAAGGAAAAAAATCTCACGGTGAACACATACGGTCTTGCAGGTGAAAGCAACTATTACAGAACTTAAGGATTACCTCATTCAAACTGCTGGGATTCTGATTCACTGCTCTTAAAGCATCTTTGAGTTCAGATCGGAGCTTTTCGTTTTCCACCTAAATGTTTTGGACTTAATACGGGTAAAGTTCACGACTTTATACCAACATAAAATAAGTCATCATGACTTCCATAAAATACAAAATGCTAACCTTTAGTTCACCATTTTCATTCTCTAATCTTGCAGTTACTCTTCTCAAATTGTCAGTATCACTAACTCCCTCACTGTCCCTTCGACTGAGCTCTATTTGTAATCGTTTTATTTCCAATTCTTTTTCATCCACTTCTTTTCGGAGATTGTTCATCTCAAAAGATGCCTGCCAGTTTGAAACCAGAGTACAAGCAAGAAATCAAGATAATATTATGTGAAGAAAAAAAAAAAAGACGGACAAGAAATTGTATATAGGCATCCCGTGCAATTACTGGATCAGAGATATACAACACGGCTCACAGAACAAGCAAACAAAGAAACATGCAGGGGGTTGAAGTTAGAATTCACCTCATTGCGATTTGATTTCAGTGAGTTGAGCTCATCTCTTAACGAACTGCTCATCCTGTTTTCATCTGTAAACAGCAGTGATACATTCGTGAATTGAAATTAATAGAACCGGGATGGGATATCTTCGTGCATGCAGAGAACCAAACCTTGCAACTTGAGTTTTGCATTTGTTAATTCATTGCGCTGTTTTTCTAACTCCACCCGTAACTTGTTCATCTGAGATTCATGCTCATTCTGTACAGCGGCCAGGATCCTGTTTTTCTCTTCTAACATATCTGCAAGCTCCTAGAAGGCATTTATTCTGGGTCAAGGCTATTATACATGAAAAAGACAAAAAACAGTACCATGTACAAAAACTGAAGCAATCATCAGTGTGCAAGAAGTTTGTTGTACCATTTTTTAAAGTCAAAACTTTACATTAGACATTAAATTACACGTATATTATAATGCACTTTAAGAAAGCATGTGTACAAGTGAATCATATCAAGAACACCGCAGAACAAAATGTGTGCTACCTTCTCACGTAAATTAGGATTTTTGGATGATGGATCAGATTGAATACCATGAACATGCCCATTGCTGTACCCATCTGGTTTAGAAACGGCACCATTTTGCCAGTGGTTTCCACTAGATCGGTTTTTTGAAGCCTTGCTCTGTCGGCTTGGGGATTGTTCTCCATTCCCCTATACATATCTCCAAAATAAGCGCCAGTTAATATGTTAAAAGAAGAACTTACAAATGAGGATGAAGTTCGAAAAAACAAGAATAGCAAAAGGATAAAATTTGAAATCACTCACTAACACAGCTCAAACCCAAAAATTTAGTCTTCCTTGTGTTATAAACCACAATTCTTTTTTTATGCGAGTTGAATTTTATAGAATGAGCTAATTAAGTGAAATTGAGGAAGGCAAAAAATTTTAAATACGAATATACATCGTATGCTGTGAAAGGTTAATTTAAGAAGAAACGAGATATGAAGAGAATAATAGTTCTGTAACAATAATGACGATTATTATCATTAATTAATAATAATTATGGAGTACATTGACCTACACATCTCAAAAGATTCAGTTCTTCAAGTTCTTTTATTTGCAACACTTAAAAAAAGGAAACTTAATTTTTCAGTTGACCAATTTCTCGTGCTGACTCAAATTAGCTTCATTTTCAAGTCTAACCGTATTCCCTCTTCCACAACTCCTCTCTAAAAAAATATGATTCCCCTCCCCCTTCTCTTTTTCTCCCTTCTCCCATTCCTAGACAATCCGAGTTTCAGAGTGGCCAATGGTAGAACACTAATACATTACAATAGTTTACAATTTAGTTTCACATATTTACCCAAAAAAATCCCTATCCAAATGATATTTTCAACAAACAACCATGAAGAACATAATCTCTTTCGTTGGATGTTTAGTTTCAAATTTAAATGAATGACACTTCAATAATGAGTCAAGAAAGGAAATATTAGATAAATGCAATTTTTCCTTAGCGTTTACACGAAGTCGCATATTCACACACTAAAGACCAATTAGAAGTTTAAAATGATAAATGGAGTAAGAATGCTTCAGACATTACCCTCAGTCCGTTCACGTTGTTTGTCGTTGAAGTGTCCTTTCTAGAGGGACTTCGGGCAGCATTTGGCACTTCTAGATTTTGTTTCAGTGTGCCATTTTCTTGTTTCAGTCTGGCAATATGATCCTATGAATTCAGTTTGATGAGTTAGAGTAGCAAACAGAAAATATCACCAGCATATATCTACTGCATTACTGGGTCTGTGGCGGTGTTCATAAGCTAGATACCTCAAACAAATTGACAGGGAAATAAATGTCACATTATGCACATCAACGTTTTGCTTCAATGAGCGATTTGCTTGTTTTCATCTGCCTACAGGATGCTATGAAGTTAAATTTATGGAAAGCCGAGGAGTGATCAAGTATGGATATACTGTGGCAGAGTTCACAAATTGGATAGCTGAGATGAACAGAGACAATAACAATGTTGGACGTAATACTGCTAACTTGACAGACTTAAGAACAAAGCGAAAGGAGGAGGGTCCCGGAGGGAGGAGAATGCATGTGGTTCAGAACAAATCTCAGTTCCAATATCATTATTGACCCTTACACTAGCTTTTCGTTGTATACAAAAGTGATCTCATCCACCAAAGTGGCCCAAATTTTGTCTTCTCTTTAGCCTATAGGGTAGAATTAAGCAGATTTAATGAATCAATTTATGTTGAATAGCCATGCAGTCTATTCGACATAAAAGACTAGATGATAACACTTACTGGAAGATGCTCTGAACCAGTTCTAATTGCAATGCTGGACTACACATGCGATCACGCTAGAAAAAGCAGTAATCATAACCTCAATATCCAGTATATGCGACCGGTTGTCTCCCTTGGTTTCTCAAACATAATATAATAAATCATTACTCTTCCACCACACAGCTCACTCAGTGACATGTTCACATGCCTTTTAGTACTACTACATCTATGTATCAACTTCCATTGAGAAGGCTGAAAGATAACAGAACACAACCGCAAGGATATAGCCACAGTGAAAAATCTTAACCCAATCAATTAAGCGAGAAATAGACCATTATTTCTGTCAAAGATTAGGCCAGCAGCCATTAGTCTTGACTGTCACTCCTTCCACAACTTTAGTAGTCTATTGAGTATGGACAACTCAAACAGTTAATACATAATTCTCCAACCTATAACGCTGCCTCATTGCTACATGACTAGCGTCTCCACGCTTGAGTAAGCTAGGATAGCTATGAGCCTATGACCAATTTTTGCAAGAACGGAAACCGGTGTTCCTCATAGATACGAATGAAGAAGATTACGGATTACCACTTCTATAAACTAAGAATAGCAAAAGCAAAAGTTATATATGTTAATAAGGGAATGCATCCAACATTTCAAATTTGAAACAAACTCGTGTTAGGAGATAGATAGCATTCACATCAAGATATCACAAAAACACTGGACACAAAAATGAACTTTTCCAGAACGAACTTTGAGAAACAAACTGAACCATACCTCTTTCTCTTTCAGCAAAGCTGCATAATTAACTGACAACGCCTTTAATTCATTTTCGGATTCCTTAACCTTTTTTATCTCTGTTTTATACCTCTCAATCTACAAACAAAACAAAATAACTATAAGCCTCTAATCATCCATAGCTGCAAAATAGCACGTTAAAATCAATAGACAATGTCTGCGATCCACTATATCTTATTCCAGACCATCATCAATATATTGCAACACAGTCACAGACTCGCACTCAAAAGTGCAAGCTTTGAATTCCTATCATTTTCCCCTAGAGAACACAAAATATCAAAACGGTCAACATTATCCCTTTTCCTAATTAACTAGTCTCTCATTCCCTCGATACCACCATTATTGCACAAATACTATTATACCTCCAGTTATATAATAAGCATTGTACAACCATTATACATTTATCCGAGCTTATGCGTAATTTTTCTGATCTTTTCAAAAGTTTGTTTTCATTATGTTTAAGTGTGTGAATTCAGAAACTCTACAGTATAGCTCAGATTCTTTAAAACAAAACTCGAAAACTTTAGTACAGAGCTCAGATATTAAACCATACAACTGATGATATAATCTATTAATTGCCACTATTGATTTAATTTGATGTTCG
Source organism: Silene noctiflora (assembly GCA_009801015.1). Classification (NCBI taxonomy): domain Eukaryota; kingdom Viridiplantae; phylum Streptophyta; class Magnoliopsida; order Caryophyllales; family Caryophyllaceae; genus Silene; species Silene noctiflora. The sequence goes on along the minus strand of VHZZ01001103.1, from coordinate 45,048 downwards.
TATTCGCATTGAATTAGGCAACCATAGCTCAGAAACCATAACCACCACTGCAATTCTAAGCTAAATAATAACAAATTCATCGCTCAAATACAATCAAACTGATCAAACAACACAAATCAACATTGCACGCAAACCTAAAATAATCAAAATCAAATTAAATCACCTCAGAAGAAGAATCAACGCCATTAGAAGTAGGAGAATCAATCGAAAGATTAGAATGAGCAAGACTATGAGATCGTCGACGATCATCCCGACCGTAAATCGCGTGCTTATCTTCATAAACATCATCATCATCGTCATCATCGTGTACATCGAGTGCCATCTTATTTAGGTTTTCCTTGAAATTTGCAATTGAACTCCACATCTTAAAATACCTAAATTATACGCAATCAATTAATTGATCAATCGATTGATGGAATTCAATTGTTCGATTGAAATTGAATGCGATTCGATTAAATTAAGGGTGCGAGGAGAGAGGAATACGATAGATCTGGAAATTGATGAGGTTGATTTGGGTAAGAACAACAGTTGATTGTGTTGTGTACGGATGAAGGGTTTAATTCACGTACAATTGTCAATTTTTTGGTAAGAAAATACGAGTAAAACTCGATCGGCAGTCGGCACCTTGATTAATTTTGGGGGTGTAAATTTTGTTGGGACAAGGACTTTGTTTCCGTTGCCAATGTTACAGTGACGGCCTATGGTCGTGTTTGGACCGTCTGGTTTTTAATGAGCTTTTATAAGCTTGTACTCGTATGGTTCATGTTAAATTTAGATAGAGGTACAGTTTTTTTTTGAATTTAAGGACCTCTTGACGGGGAGTTGGAGTCTTGGTACTGATGATGATTATCCTTTGTTAGCGAGAGCTTTTCTAAACGATAATTCTGGATTATGGACGACTTCGTCATTTTTCTACTAGTCAGTCTCATAGTTATATAGGCTTCTGCGAATTCTATTCTAGTGGGAGTATGATGGCCCAAACCGAAAGACGCTAGACATACACTTCCCCCACTCAACCTAGCAACCTAGCAGGTGGAAATTAGAGTAGATAATTCAGCGTATCAAAATTATGAGATCGGGTATTTCAACCAAAATTTTAATATAACCTCGTTACTTTTTCAAAAAAAAAATCATTCATTTTATCTCATCCAACATAAGTTTAACTGGGTCATTGTACAACTATTTAATAGCATATTCTCTTCGCAATGCCTATTTTAACAAGTCTTCATATTAAACATCAAAGTTTCTCTATTGTATACTTGAACTATTGTCAACAAATGGGCTATCAAATATCAACAAATGCCTGGTGTAGTCCATATATTATACTATACTTGATCTATCCTTTCAGCCCATCAAAGGGAAATGGGCTGCACAAATAGCTCCGAATTGAGTAGGCTGATAGCCCAACTTCCCAAGCTATTCTTACGAACTGGACTTTCCCTTCTACGGAGTATAAAACTATTTCGGTGTATATCATTTGGATTAGTCTAGATTCAAGTCGGGTAGGATCGTTGGGATGATAACGGATAAAGCTCTCTATCATAAGCTAGAACGATTCTTACTAGTTGATCTAAGTATTCGTGGTACGGAGTATAATAATATAACAGTCTTGTTCCCCTAGAAGGCTGGACCGGAGTGTTTTTTTTTTTAAATGTATTCTAAGGAATAAAGACACACATTTAAAGCTTAAAATAAATAAAAAAATCAGATGAATATTTAATATGGAAAAATGAGAATATACTTACAATTATCATGTTAAATTTTTCCGATTTTTTCTTTTATTTAGACTTGTAATGTGTCCCGTTTGGGGGCTCAAGGCACACGCTAAAAAAATGTCGATCGAAAAAGTGTTGAAATCAATCCGATTACATATATATAATTAGACACTGATTGTTGAGATTATGATGAACACATCCAGACAATTTTACATTAACTTTTAAACCGTTTTTTTTTTAAATGAGCGCGCTAAGATTATGATGAACACATCCAGACAATTTTACATTAACTTTTAAACCCTTTTTTTTTTAAATGGGCGCGCTATGTTGCGAGAGTAAGAATCGAACCCCAAACTTCATGGTTGAGGTAAGAGAGCTTTGACCACTTGAGCCAACTCTTATTCTTTTAACACGGTTTTAATAAGAATACGTCTCAATCTCTTTTCAGTTTTCACTAGTTATGTTTATTAGTAAGAGTTAAATTTAGGCTCTGTTTGGCAAAATTAACTGAAAAGGTAGTTGAAAATTATGAGCTGATAAGGTAGCTGGTTTTTATTAAAAGTGTTTGGAACTTAGCTTAAAAGGTAGTTGATATTTGATCAAATGACGTAAAAGGGCATGATTATTATTGTTATCGTTTATGTTTTTGCTATTATTCTTGTGTTATTATCATGGCGATGTTATTAATAAAGTCATAATGTAGTTTTTTCAATATATTTGCGCAAGTCTCCAACATATTTCAAAGAGAATTAGAACAATCATTAATATCTCACTATTAGGTAAAAGAAAAAAAATTCAAACAATATATCATCGAAAAATGTATTCTATCATTCTATGGATATAAAATTTGTCCTCTATTAAACTCATACAAAAAAAATCAATTTTTTTTCGGGAAGTGTATTGAAAAATTTTATTTAACGACGGTTTGTGTTATTTGGGAAAAGTATTGAATGGAGTTTTAATTGACAACATTAAAAAAAATAAGGGTAAAATAGGTAGACAAAAAAGAAACAGGTACCTGATTTCTCAAATGTTACATGTAGCATTTCATTTCAGGTATCTTTTTGGGTTAAAAAAGTTAGTTGCCAAACACTCCAAAACAAATAAGGTACCTGATTTTTTTGACAAAAAAGGTTACTTGAAGCAAATCAGGTACCTGAAATGTACTACCAAACGGAACCTTAATGTTCAAAATGATTTAGTCAAAGTAGAAGAGAGGTCTAAGTGTCCAACACTCCAACATGACTTGAGAGAAGCTTCAGAAGACTATGGAATTGGGAGAGAATAGTCGCAAACTTAGTAAGGATGTATACTTGTAAGTTGTAAGTGGGAGGAAATGTTTTCTACTCATTTTTTAGATATTTTCATTTTGGAATAACAATAATATTTAACGGACTTTTGATTGGTTACCAAATTTTGAGTCTTTGCTATCAATTTAAGTAATTAACTAACGCCCCTTCTATAGGACTTTGGGGACATGCTTTAAAACGAGAATTGATAAGACAATTTCTCGTTGAATGAATCAAGTTCCACACCAACTACTTGATCAATTAATATCTACAGCAATTCTGATTTGTGACGGAAGATATCCGTCACAAATGAAGACGGGTACCATTTTGTGAGACAAAATACCAATGAGAGGAGAGAGGAAAGCAAGTGGAGAGAGGAAGGCAAGTGGACAAGTGGGCCATTTGTCTCACGTCTTCATTTGTGACGGATATCTTCCGTCACAAGAGAGACGCTTTGTATCTAATAATAGTTTAACTAAAATCACTTGTTTCGAGTTTAAATTAAGTACGAAGTATCAAATATAATTATATAACCATAGTAAGAAATACTTGGTAACTCATTTGTCTAATTGTCTTACAATCATAAAATAATATACGTATTTAATTATATTGTACTGTACTCGGTCTTCTTTTAACATGTTTGGATTTCTGGTTTACTTGTTATTTTTACCGTTGTTTTATGACTTTACTTGTGCAGTTGTGCATGATGATTATTAGTTTTGACGGTAAGTTTTTATTCACAAGAAAACATATAAAGATGTCAGATGTACAAAGAAAAAATACTCCTAATAATTAAAACTTGAATTAAAAGTGCATAAATTCTCATTTGTGACAGAGATACCCGTCGCAAGCTTGTGGCGGGTACCATTTTGTCTCACAAAATGCCCAAATAGAGGAGAGAGGGAAGCACATGGGGTGCCTCCACCTTGTCTCCCCTATTCGTTTTGTGAGTGGCATTATCCGTCTCTCGGATTCGACCCGTCACAAACAAGACTTGCTGTTAAAAGTATGTCCGTACTTCGTAGACTGCATGATATGGCACACATAGACGCACGTCAATTTGCTTCAACTATAAAATAATACTAGCTCTTGAGTCTTGCCTCTTGATGACATAATCTCACTTCTATATATAATAATTAAAAGACAAACTACTCACCTATTATAATGCCACATCAATTTTTTTAATTATCTATGCAATTAATATCCACATCATCAAGTCATTTATTACCAAAAAAAATTAGTAAAAAAAAAATAACACTACTCCCTCTTTTAAAATAATTTTAGCATTTTATTTAAAAAAGAAAAAAAAGTAAAGTTTTAAGCAATTTGTAGCATTAAATACAAACTAGAACACCTCAAACATCATCAAAGTAAATTCTACATTTTAATTTTAGGATTTTATTGTAAAATAAGTTATCTCGAAAAAATAATCAAATAAAATAAAATTACATCTCTATAATTTTTACTTCATTTGTAAATGTTATCCTCTCTTGTATATAAATTGAGTAGTTTTTGCCATTTTATTGTTACAACATCATATTAATTTAAGTGTGCAATATTATGTTGTATAATTGTACCCATTAATTTCAATGATTTGGTTACATATAAAAGAGCTCAAAAAATAAAATAAGATATTTTTTCATATAATGTACTTCAACTATTATATAGCGTAGTAAATTAAAATATAATAGTACAAGGATAACATAAAGAGCACCAAATATATTCTTCTAAAGCCATGTTATCCTATGAAACAACAAAAATTATATTGCAATGAAAACACCAAATTAATGCAAAAAAGAATGATAAAAGATTTTCATCCTAAAAAAAATGGTGCTCGTGTGAAATTGACACGGTTAATGATGAAAATATATGAGAAACAATTTAAAAATAAAAACCTTTGTATTACAGTACTCAATGTCCAAATAGGTACTTTCATATTACTTTCATCCGATTTTACATCTACTTATCAATATAATAACTTAATTTATATAGAAATATATATTAAAATGTTGTAATGATTCTTACAAACAACATGACTTACAATTCAAGTGAAATATTATGTGTGCGTTGTGTTAGCAATAAAAATGTCAAACATGTTTCATATCAATGAGATTACAATTATGTGTAAACTTAAACAATTAATTTCAAACGTACCCTTGATTTCACGGGTACAAAAACTAGTTAGGAGTTTAAAAGTCATTGTGTCATTAGTATTAACAATAAGTCTGGCTCTTTGTGACAGATCAAGTATTACTCACATGGGTATATAAAACAACAATTAAAGTGCATAGGGAATCACAAATAATTTATCTTATTAAGTCATGTGGATTTTATTTGAGCCGTCACAAGCTTTTAACGGATATCGGCCGTCACAAAAGAGAATTTGTGTTAATATTACACAAAATTCTCATTGAATATGCATTATCCGCCACAAGTTGAATACGGATAATGCCCATATTATACTATGCAAGTGACACTATCATGGGGCACTCTATTGCCCCCCCCCCCCCCCCCCCCGTCCTTTGTGAAGAAACTCGAAGTCCCACATGTGAGGGTTGTCCCACATGGATAAACGAGGAGAAGAATTACCACTTTATAAGGCAAAGGACTACTCCCTGTATCGTCAATTGCTTTTAGAGTGGAACCCTCTTGGGCTTATGAAATGGACTCTTTCTCCTCCGTTTGGGTGCGGCCCAGGTCCGTTGTTGAGTTTAACATCCTTCCACTTGTCTTATTGTGATAGGGGTGCTATCCGTTGGTAGTTGTGAAGAATCACATGTAGGTCACCCACCTCAGAGAAAAAGTGATCTAACTTATAACCCAAGGGGCTACTCGACCCATTATCAATTGGTTTTGGGATGAAACCACCTTGGACTTGTAAAGTGGACACTCTCTCGCTTCCACGATGGGCGCAGGCCAGGCCCATGTGCGATCTAACATTAGTATTAAACGGGCCATTTCTTGTTGAACTTGAGATCAGATTTTTGCAAGAGTGTAAAATTTTCCAGATCGATATGAATCGATTTTTTTTTTTGTTCGTTGCCAAAAAAAGATTTTTTAAAATTTTTTTAGATTGTGTTCAAGGTATCAAATCAAAGAAGAAAAGCAAGAAAAGTATTGTAAAAAAACTATTTTTTTCTCAAAAAAATGAAATATTCATATAATTAATTTTTTTCCGATCTCTTTTTTCCAATAAAAAAATACGAATTATGATTTTTCTTCGACATTTTCAATACATTTATTAATAGAATTATTAAAATATTAAAAAAAAAGTTTAAAATATATATAAAAAATAATATACAATTTTTAATTGTTTAATATAGGAAAATTTATAGAAGAAAATTAATATAGGTAAATAGTTCAAAGTTAATAAAATAGGCACACAAAACATTTGATTCCTCATTCTAAATTAGTAAGTCTCATGAGAGACCGTCTCTCGCTACATTAATGGGAAACAACCAATAAATACACTAAAAACTAATTCGAATTTTGAACCAAACACAAAGTATTGGGATTTAAGTTTCAAACTCATACCACCCCGATATAATTCCTTATCCGATGACAATACCTTTATGTGAACTAAACGCCCTCTTATAAATTTGTCTTTCAAATTTACATCACAATTTTTGCTTGTTTGAAATAATCCGTTAATTATTAAAAAGAACCCAACCCATTTTGAATTAATAACCACTGAATTAAAAATAACCCGAATTTAAAAAACTCAACCTAAATAATAACAAACCAAAATAACCATTTCCACACTTAAGTAGGTTAGATTTTGGATAATATAAAGTGTTAAATAAATCAAGATTCTCAAAAGATCAATCTTCTATAAAAAAAAATATCTTTAAAATTTACATTGCAATTTTTTTAGTCTGAAATAATCCCTTAATTATTAAAGAGAACCCAAACCATTTTGAAAATTTGAAGAGTATTCTTGTGGCGGAACGTTAATTGTTGAAGATAAATTATGTGTTATTAACTCAATTCATAGTATTAGACAAATCCCTTAGGAAATTTATAATATTATCAAGGATGTGAAAGTAAATATTCGTTCGTTCGATGAAGTGATAATTAAACATTGTTTTCGTGAAACTAATAAGATTGTTAATTTTATGGTTTCTCGAGGTGGTTCGAAATCCGATGACTTCAACTTACCTCACTAATTCGAAAAGATAAAATAGGTTGGACCTACCTTAGAAGACCAATCTAATTTTCTTAAAAAAAAAAAAAATATATTTTTAAAAAAAAAAAAAAGTTTTGAAGACCCGAGTTTGCACCCTGCTAAACTGCCAATAAGAATAATTGCAAAGTTGGCTAAAATTAGTGCGACGCGGACATTTGCGTGGGATAGCCGTTAAATTAGTGCTTAAGTAAATTTGAAACCCAAAAATATCTTCCAAACTAACGCGTTAACACAAACAAACGGATAATATCCCTCCCATAAAACGTAAGTAAATAGTATAAGTAGGTGAAAAATGGACATCTCACTTGCTCTCTCAGTTACAGTTTGGGAGAAAGTCATTATTCATTTTCAGTTTTAAACGGATAGTGACCGTCTAAAATAAGACGGACTGAACGTGTTAGCATGCAAGGATACAAAGAGTCCACCTCTTTTCAAAAACTTTATTTAATTACTACTATCTATGTCGACCACTACTCCCAAATCTTCTATCCTTTCATGTGGTTGTCATTCACTACCCCTCAATTTAGCAGACCCCACTTTCTTTTAATTACTTTATTCCATAAATCTCTCTTAAAATAGTAGTATCAATCTTAAAGATAACCACAAAAACTCCAGAGAAACGGTCTTTTAATAGCGTTATTGAGAGACCTCTCACATATTGAGGGGAGAAAGTTATTTAATTCCTATTTTTCATGTTATGTCTTCCACTAATTTAGTGGGAGACGGTCTCTCACGAGACCTACTGAAAGATAAATTCATACGAAGCATATAAGAATAGACTTGTCAAACGGGTCAACCTGACTGGATACAGGTCGGTCAATTCAGATTTGGATTTGCAAGAATTTGAATCGGGTCGGGTTATTTCAGGTCAACTATTATCACGCTATATATGTACAATAATCAATTTGCAACAATAAATACAAGAGACACGTTTTATTAGTTTGTAGACGTCTTATTTTGAATCATCTAGTATACTTAATCGTTAAGCTAAAAGCGAATAATGTCATCTTAAACGAGAATTTATGCTAATCTAATCATACTTGATAAAAGACAATGAGGAGATACAGCACATAATATTGTGCCACTATCATATCGTAAAATATCATACCATACTCGAAAAGGCATAGAAGTATATGCCCCTCTTGCTTTCTCAATCTACACCGTTTTGCTTCGCTGTTCATTTCCTTGGTCTTTATCTCCTCTCTTTCCAATTTATTTATACATCTTTTTTTTTTTTTTACAATCTCTACTTTTTCATTCATACATTTCAAATTTAAATCCCAAAAATTTGTTCTTTTTAATAACATTCAAATCTTAGATCAGACAATCCACACAATGGGGTTGCTTTGTTTTCCTTGATCTGTTTTTTTTTTTTTAATAAACTTGTAGAAAATTAACAAAAAAAATCCAATCTTTATAACAAAAATCACATTATTTGTGGTCATAATTTCTGGGTTTTAATAAAGCTTCAATCTTTATAAGAAAAATAATCACATTATTTGTGGTTAATTTTTCAGGGTTATAACAAAGATTCAATCTTTGTAAAAAAAAATGGAAGAAACAAAGAAATATATCACAGCAGAAGAGTTAAAGAAACACAACAAATCAGGAGATCTATGGCTATCAATCCAAGGAAAAGTTTACGACGTATCGAAATGGATGAAAGAACATCCTGGTGGTGATGTACCATTGTTAGCACTTGGAGGTCAAGATGTTACAGATGCATTCATTGCTTATCATCCAGGTACAGCATGGAAAACCGCATTAGAAACCGTATATCCGGTTTTGTTTTTGTTTGACATTGGACATTACTTACTTAAATTTAATAAATTTAATAATATGCTTTTGTTTTTGCATCTCATTCAGGTACAGCATGGAAAACCCTGGATCAATTTTTTAATGGGTATTATTTGAAGGATTTCCAGGTATCAGAAGTTTCAAAAGATTACAGGAAACTTGTGAATGAATTTGCGAAAATGGGTTTATTTGAAAAGAAAGGTCATGGTGTGATTTATATTTTTATGTCGATTGCGATTATGTTGGCAATGTGTGTGTATGGTGTTGTTTGTTGTGATAGTATCGTGGCTCATCTTGGTTCCGCTGCGCTTTTGGGTATGGTTTGGATTCAAAGTGCTTATCTTGGACATGATTCTGGTCATTATCAGATGATGTCGAGTCGCGGGTATAATCGGTTTGCTCAGTTTGTAACTGGGAATTGTTTGACTGGGATTAGTATTGCTTGGTGGAAATGGACTCATAATGCTCATCACATTTCCTGTAATAGTTTGGACTATGATCCAGATCTGCAACATATCCCAGTTTTCGCGGTTTCAAATAAGTTTTTCAAGAATATGACCTCAGTTTTCTATGGTAGAACGATGGAGTTTGATGCGATTGCGAGGTTTTTGGTCAGTTACCAACACTATTCGTTTTACCCTGTCATGATTGTTGGTAGGATCAATTTATACATCCAAACCTTTCTTCTGTTGTTCAACCCCAAGAGGAATGTACCCTACAGAACTCTGAATATATTGGGAGTAATGGTGTTTTGGGCTTGGTTTCTGCTTCTAGTTTCGTACTTACCCAATTTTAAGGAGATGGTGTTGTTTGTGCTGACTAGCTTTGTCGTGACTGCTTTCCAACACGTTCAATTTTGCTTGAACCATTTCTCCGCGAATGTGTATGTGGGTCGGCCTGAGGGTAATGACTGGTTCGAGAAGCAGACCCAGGGTTCGATTGACATTACCACTGCGACCTGGATGGATTGGTTGTTTGGTGGGTTACAGTTCCAGCTTGAGCACCATTTGTTCCCTCGTCTGCCTCGTTGCCAGTTGAGGAACGTATCCCCTGTGGTACAGGACTATTGTAAGAAGCACAACCTGCCTTACAGGAGCCTTACTTTCTGGGAGGCTAATGCTTCAACACTAAGGTGTCTTCGTGATGCTGCTCTCCAAGCTAGGACTTTGGCGGATCCAATGGCTAAGAATTTGCTATGGGAAGCTGTTAATACCCATGGTTGATACCACCCATCAGATCTGATATCGAGGCACCATGGCTGATGCCATTCTACATTCAAGTTTTTGTTTTATTTTCCCTTGAAGGCTGGTGTCGAGAATTTTGTTGTTCGTCATGGTTGTTTGACCTGCAGGACATTCAAAGTAGAAGACTTGTTCATGTATCTGTTTCAAGCAGTTCGATGATTCATCTCTTTTAGTAGCGAAAGACGAGATAATCTCACTTCTACTTCATGTATTTAAACTATTTATCTATTTTGCTTTACATAAGATGTTACCAGACATTATTATGCTTTTCTTTCTTTCAATCCAGCATTTCTTTTACAAATTTCATGCAATAGCTCCACTGTTCTTGTTCAATCTAATCTAATCAGCCAGAAGACTGCATCATTATCAGTTGCAGGAATGTGGAGAACTGGAGAGACCCTTTATTCTGAATTGAAAGCGCTCTCTATCTAACTCGATAAAAACGAATAATCAACGTCGACGTAAATCACTTAATACACACAGCTGTATTACCTGTGTGACTAATTTGCAATTTTGCAAAATGCAGAATGCTGGTAGTTGACAGCAGCATGTGGGATTCTACCCACTTTGGACCACATAAAACTAGTTAATTAATTAGCATAGGATTCCAATGTTGATTTTTTTTAGTGGCTGCGGATTATTCCTACGTTGTGCAATGTTGTAACACACAGGTGTCTGGTTCAATGTAGCACTAAAATCTCACTCTGTAACAGAACATGAACAGCACAGATATGCTATGATTTATGAGCTGTAATCTTCCTACTTCTATTATTCTCAGTTTAGCCATGTCTATCTGATATGCCTGATAATTTGATGAGATTATTCATGCAGGCCACAAAAAAATCGAGATTAATAACGTGCTGTGGAAAGCGGAAATTGAGAGTCATTAATCTCGGTGGCAACAAATAACACTCTAAAAAGAAAAAAACATTATGCCGAAAAAAAAAAAAATGAAGTTGGTAGACGATCACAAGGAGCAGACACGGGTCATGTACTATTCCTGACGGTTATAATAAAAGATACTATCGACTACTCGTGTCTAAATGCTCCTGTGATCAATTTGCTATTCGAAAGTTGGTATCTTTTATTATAACGATCAATTTGCTATTACTATTATCAATTTAGGCACGAGTAGTGATTACCATCGAATTTCAAGTTATAATAAAAGATACTATCTTTCGTATAGTCTCCCCTAAATTATTATTTTTTTATTATAACCCGCCACTGATAAATTGATAATAGTAATAGCAAATTGATAGGAAATAGTCATGTGGTAAGTCGTCCGTACCACGTAAACTCCAGCCGTACCACGTTATACAAGCAAGCATTAGGGTAAGATTATTGGTAGTCTTGAGACAAAATTTTGGTAAGTTTTAAGACAAGACTCACTCAAGACTATCAATAATCTACAAAAGTCTTGACAAAGTCTTAAGTTGAGTCTTGGAAATCCAAGACTCAACTTTAGACTTTAGGTGAGTCTTGACCCCATCATGAGTGTATCCAATTAATGGATACCATGTGCCGTTTTTTTTTTTTTAAAAGTAAGTGAAGTGAAAAGTAGAAAAGTAGAGTTTAAGGTGAGTCTGACGGATAATGTATAAAGTCTGGGGTGAGTTGAGGTAAGCCTGAAATAATAAAAGTTAGTGGAAAGCGGATGTGGCAAAGTCTTAAGACTTTGGAGAGTCTGACGGATAATCTATCCCTTAGCTTAATACCCGTGTAAAATGTACGGGTTTACATAATTTTTTTGAGTACATGATCAATTGAACTCCATACTAATCAAATAAGAGCACCCGAAATTTTACGTGAAAATCCCTTCATCAATAAACTACTCCTATAACAATGAGAAAAAGAATTATGGATCGGATGCATTACTTCATATCCTTCTAATTTTGAGTTTATATATATTTTTTTAGCATTTAAAATTTGTGAGTTCTATAATAATTTTTTGATTGCAAAACTCAAAATTAATTGAATTTATAAGTATATAATTTTTGAGCAATGTTGTATTTTTTTTGTTTAATATTTAAATAAACGAGCTCAAAACTCTAAATACTTTTTTTTGTTTCTAAATAAAACTCAAAAAATTTACTATAAAACTCAGAAAGTACAAAATCAGATGTACTACCGTATAATCTATAAACCGAACCTATAACGACCCTACAAAAATCAAAAGGGCAGATAAAAACCATGTCAAGAAAAGCAAAAAAAAGGAGAATATTTGTTATCTTACCAATTCAGAGGAAAATAGCATGAATTCAAGCATGATCAAGCATTTGGAATATTCTGTGTTTGTAGCTCAAAACTCAGGCCAATCTGCCAACACAGTATATGATTGATTATATGTCATCTGTTTTGGAGTTCTTATTATTCAATTAGTTGATCAAAGACACAAGTTCTCTAAATATGGTTATCAATTTAATAGTCTTAGTTTCTAAAACCTTCTTTTGTGGGTCCCTACTTTTGTTCACTTTCCACCTTTTTTATTTTTATTTTTTTTAAGGTAAGGAAGTAGATTGATCCTTTAGGATATGATCAACTTATTTTATTCTTTCGAATGAGTGAGGTAAGTTGAAGTCACTGACTTTCAAACGACCCCGAAAGAGTTGGACATGAATGTCTAATAGAAACTATAAAGTTAACATCTTTGTTGGTTTTATGAAAGTAATGTTTAATTATCACTTTATTGAAAAAATGTAGGTATAATTTCACGAAAGCAATGTTAAGTGTTAATTTAAAATTAAGCAATATTTTACCTAAAAATTCCCACTAAAATAATAACTTTCATAAACCACCCCCTTTGAATCGTCTTATATGTGATTTACTCATTGTTTGGATAGATCTTTAAATTTAAGTTAAACCTGGACTATTAGAGCCTTAGAGGTGATGTTTGAAGGCATGGCATTTTAATTAATCAGACTCTAATATCATATTAAGAAACCAACGCAAACAAAAGTTAAACCTGGTAATTGGAAAATCGGGAATAATTTTACAAAGTGTCTTGCTTGTGACAGACAAGCTAAAGATGGATAGTGCCGACAAGTGGAAGACTGGAAGGGCACATGGGGAAATGAAGCACTTTATGGATAAGTGTCACTTATATATTATAAGATATGCACTATTCGTTTTTAGCTTGTGACGGATAGCGCCCGTCTTCAATGAGAATGTGTGATAATTTTATACTCTTTTAACATACAAATCCCATACTTGGACTATTAGAGCCTTAGAGGTGTGTGCATTAAAGCCTTGTGGCAAAGTTATGAACCATTACAAGTTGATAATGGGCTTTCTCCACCAATGAAATTTTCATTTAGGGAAGGCCCAATGGACTTGTAAAAGAGTACAGTTCAAAATGCAAATTAGGATTATGTACATATGAAAATGCTTATCATGTTTCATAATGGTAATATTTATGTAATGACAAAGAATTGATGATAACTTAGATTGATCATTTTGTGAAAACTTTATCAATTTAATCTTTCTCTATTTTTAAAGATTATATAATTTGAAACTTATAATTGTAACGTAAGCTGTGAAAACGCAGATTGTCAGTTAGATTTTACATTTTAATTCGTAATCTGTATATACGCGCTCACGAGATTCACAACTATTATACTATTAAAAGATATTATAATTTGAAAGTTATATTTGTAACGTAAGCAATAATACACGTGATTTGGCCATTGTAAATCATTAATTCAACGTTGTATCACACGCTAAAAACGTAAGTTATCAATTAAATTTTACATTTTAACTCACAACTTATATAAACTATACACGCTCACGAAATTCACAAGTATTCAGTGATCATATCAATTGAAGAAACAAACCTCTCTTCAAAAAATAGGTTTAAAAATTTAGGCAAGACCCAATGCTCTTGCAAAGGAGTACACTTCAAAGTACTAGTTAGGATTATGTACATAAGAAAATGCTCATCATGTTTCATAATATTTTTTTTTTGGTGTAAACCATTCGATTTAATCCGGATTCGAGCCGGGTAGGGCTATTAGAGCGGTAAAGCTCTCCATCATGTTTCATAATTGTAACGCTATTATAAGTTCCATGCATCAATGACATTATTGACATACACTTGTTCTTGGTTAAAAATGGTAATTTTCTATTGATATTACATTTCAAGTTATGACATGTATAGGGAATTTCAAGATATTCACAAACCAATTCAAAAATGGAAACATTTTATGTGTGTATGTTATGACTAAGGGGTCGTTTGGTTGATACGGGAAGTACAAATTTACGTGATGTAGAAAATCATGGGAAATAAACTCCCTTTCCTAATTCATGGGAATTTGTAAAAAGTGTTTAGTTAGCTATGTGAGAACTTAATTCATGGGAATTGCAAGTTACCAAGACGGGGTGTTGGTGAGTAACTTCCTACATTTTTGTAGGAAGTTAATTCCATGCAAAATCAAGGCAATCAAACAACTCCCAATTTTGCAATTCATGGGAATTTCTACTTCCCATGAATTTGTAAGGGTAACAAAACAACCCCTAAGAATTGATGACAACCTAGATTGATTATTTAGCGAAAATTTTAGCATTCAATTTTCTTTATTGTTGAAAGATTATATAATTTGAAAGTTATAATTGTAAAGTAAGTCGTAATACACGTGCATTTCGCCACTATAAATCATTAATTTAATGTTGTATCACACGCTGAAAACGCAGGTTGTCAGTTAGATTTTACGTTTTAATTCATTACCTATAATCCTATATATATATATATATACGCGTTCACGAAATTCACAACTATTCATGCTCATATCAAAGTAACGTAAGTCATAATACGCGTGCATTTGGCTTCTGTAAAACATTAATTCAACGTTGTTCCCGCGCTAAAAAAGCAGGTTGCAGTTAGATTTTACGTTTTAATTCGTAACCTGTATACCTATATATATATACAAGCTCACGAGATTCACAACTATTCATTTCTCCTATCAAAGTAACGTAAGTCATAATACACGTGCATTTGGCCGCTATAGATCATTAATTCAACATTGTTCCCACACTAAAAACGCAGGTTGCAGTTAGATTTTACGTTTTAACTCATAACCTGTATATATATACGCGCTCACGGAATTCACAACTATTCATTGCTCAAATTAAATTGAAGAAACAAACTTCTCCTATAAAAAATAGTTTGTAAATTTGTAGGGAAAAAAGAAACTCAAAAGAAATGGATGGGAGGAAATGTAACCAAAACCAAGAGGGACAACCAAAGACTAAAATGTCCCGCATTTCTCCAAATGGTAACCCGAATGCTCAACTAACTGGGCATGATGGTACACAAATTTTGTGCCAAAATCAACAAAGGAACATAAGAATTAGTGATTTATATGCTTCACAACTTGGTAAGTTTTTAATGTTAACCACTTGATTTTAACTGATTTTTTTTTCTTTTTTTTTTGGCAGCCGTAAAAAAAGATTCTTATACAATGACATCTGACTCATTTAGTGAAATGCCACTTATTTTAGTAAATCCATAAACTAAGACAATAAAGTAACTATATCGGGTCACCAAAGCGTGTTACAGATTTAATTAATTATATGAGTGAAATGATGCATTTTTTAAGTAAAGAGAATTTAATTAATTTACTTGTTCAATAAAATTACTGAAATTTGGGAGAAACGGTATTTTAATAAGTTATTGAAAGATCAGTTTCCCGTACCCTTTTATTTGTATTTCGTGATCCTTTTGTTGATCGTGACATAATAATTTCGTACCCATTTACATGATAAATGTACTTGTTTTATCTTTAATCGTGATTTGTACCTATTTTATTACCTTTAGTACTATTTTTTCTTAAAATTGTAAAATATAGTTTCTCAATAAACTTATTGAGGGTCTGTCTCCGAAGAGATCAATAAAATACTTTCGTATCATGGAACATTTTTTTTTTTGACATGCAGTAAAACTTAATTAAGAGAGACTTAAAAAAACTCCCGAGTAAGCTATTCGACTAAGTGAACCCAGGCTGTAAAAAAAGAAAAAAAAAACACTCTTGCCAACTTGTCATACCAAGAAAAGTATATTTTAATTTTTTAGGTGTGTTAGAAATTAAAATTTCATTGAGTTTATATGTATTATTTTTGAATTAAATTTTTTTTTATAAAAACGCTCAGATTTTTTTCAATAAATTTCGTAAAATGTATGTATAAAGTCAAATCATTTTCTATAAAACTCCAAATCTATACTACCAGATGTATACATATGGTTATAAAGTCCACTAATTGATCTGTTAGTCCCCATTTACATTCAAAAGTTTGAATTGAAGCTCTTGGACAAACGTGGAAGAGCAAGTTCTCGTTTCCCAAGGGAAAAAAAAGGTTACGAAACGCCTAATATATCCCTAATTCCTTAACAATTTTATTTTTCCAATGTAACGCTTGGTTTGCTTTTCCCCTGCAAAATCCACACATTAATTATGACAATTGTGAACACATGTCACATATTAGATACAAATTCTTAATTGAGACGATTGTAAATATGAAACGGATATAAATGAAGATTAGCCAGTAGGCTTTATGCAGCATACTGGCTATTAAAGCCTACAATCTGCATGCAAAAGTGTCTTGATGATTAATATATGAAAAAACCTTTAAAAGAATGTAGGAAATAAAATTGATATGAGAAGTAATTACAGTAAGATTTTATTTTACGATTCGAAGGTAGAGACATGCAACAATCGACATTGTCAATAATTTGTCTACAATTAGCCTTTAACATCAGAGAATGACTGTTTTCACAATGCTGACTTTCAGGTACAAGAGCTATGGTGAGCAATGCTGATGGTCTGCAAAATGGGCTGAAGACCAACTCAGTTTCAGAGGTCACTAACCCAGGGTCTCGAGCTGAGGGTGACGTAGGCAAGAGCAAAGGTCCTAAGAGTCCAAACAACAACGGTCCACCAGGCCAATCCCGAGAGCATGAACAATACTTGCCAATAGCTAATGTGGTCAGGATCATGCGAAAGGTCCTTCCAGCTCATGCAAAGGTGAGCGATGAGGCCAAGGAGATGGTCCAACAATGTGTGTCGGAATTCATCAGCTTTCTTACCAGTGAAGCTAATGCGACGTGTCAGCAGGAGCATAGGAAGACGGTAACAGCTGAAGATCTCATTGGGGCCATGTCTAGGCTTGGCTTTGAACATTATGTGGCTCCACTCATGATGTACCTTCAAAAGTCTCGAGAGAATGAGATGCTTCCGATGATTACCCGGTCTAGTGGATCCCATGGCTCGAACATTGGGCCTCCTCCTGGCTTCGTGTATCATCAGTATGCTATGTTTGGTTCTGCAGGGAATGGTGTGTACTACCATGACCCATCAGGCCCAAGTAATGGAATCGGGAACATGGGCCAGGAATCAATTGCTGCTCCTGCTGCTGCAACTACAACTGCTGCTACTGTTACTGCTGCTGGAGGATATGGCCCTAGTTCGGGTCCTGCTATGATGGATGGATATAGTGCTGATGATGGCGGAGCTGGTCCGTCCTGGTCGCCCCAAGCTGATGAGACAGGCTTTTATGACCCATATGGCAAGTTTGAGTAGTATGGAGTTGGTGGGAATTAGTTGGGGCAAAGGGTAGGGTAAAGCAGAGCGAAATGTATAATCAATTCTCTCATTCTATGTCCTTAATTAAAAATCTTGAATAAGTGGGGTTAAATTTCTCCGGATTTGTTTTTATAAAGCTTTATTCAGACAATAATCGGTCCCTCTCCCAAGTGACAGCTACATCTCGAAACCTAATTAAAACTTGATGCAATCATGCAAAAACTTAAGGAACTTGAAGATGATCACCTGCTATAGAATGAACAGAAACACTTAGCTGCAGGTTGGTGGAGGTGGGAAATGTATCCCTACATTGAAGGTTTGGGTAGAGGGTAAATTATCGAGTTGGTGTGCATATAGTCGATGTGTTTGTATATATTCTATAACTTCATCCGGTGTTAAGTACTTCACGGACAAACCTCTTGAGATGCAGTCCCTAAAAGCACCGCGGCACATATAAGTTTCTAAATCTTAGATTCTTAGTTGTGGAAAAAACTTTTACAGAGATTATCTTACCTTATTCGAGTTGAGCTTATCTGGTTAGGGACGAGTTCATCGACAATCACGATGTTACCCTGCAGCATAGTTAAAACATAAATTTAATTCCTTATGTGAAACTGCCTTAGATAAGCATTACTGTAAAATCATAATCCCTTCATCCCAATCATTTGTACGGTTGTACCTTTGATTAAAACACCTTTCACAAAGAATAGAAAAAGGTAAACAAATGAATGGGACACAGGGAGTAAATTATTTCTATTACTAAGGAGTAATCATAGCTACCATGTCGACATAGGGAAGATATTACTTGAGTAACGGGAATGATGAAGAATATGAGGTCATAAGGTCATTTTGACATATAATCCGTACCAGACTTCCAGTGTGTTCAAAAGCGAAAGCAATGTTGGGGAAACCTGATGTACCTTGTTTTTACGTAGAATGGGATCCTCCGAAACAATTTTTTCAACGTCTTGGCCCTCTCGGCGAATACAAGCCACTCCAAAGTCTCTAACTATGGCTCGCACCTGGACATCAATGATTTTTGAAGTAATTTAGAACCATATATGACCAACTATACTAGAGACCTGGAGTTGCCTGGAAACAGACGAACGCAAAAAAAAAAAAGCACAGTGGTTTGACATCATACTTCATAACATCTAGTGAGGAACGAAGATACCTGCTCGGGAATCCAGAAACTCTTACGAAATGACTCCAACAAATCAGAACCACAAACAAGCATGACTCTAAGACATCCTGGAAAGAAGGAGAAAAGACGGTTGTTACTCAAGTGCATAAGCGGTGATGTTTATCAAAGTGCAGAACGCAGAAATTAACACCTATTCCGATCTTATTGCCAGAAACAGAAGCTAAAGTGTAATTACCTTCAGAAACAAGACCTTTCTCACATAAAGAGCTTTTCACTCTTGATAAAACAGTCAAAGTTCGTTGGTAGGTACTTTGCTTTCCCTGTAATGGCATCAACATTCTACTATTAATTGATAATCCATGGTAAATCAAATCCTCAACCTCTTCTTGAAGCCAAGATGGTGACATGGTGTATACAAAAGAAAAGCGACGTCTGGGTGAGTGAAAATCACCATTTTAATAGCATCAGAAGATATTGGAGCAGAGGGATGCTGAACGTAAGGAGACGATGATTTCAACAATAATGATAGGTGTATTACCTCCCATGGATCTACCATCACAAAATCGGAACTTTTGCAGGCCAGTTGACACATCCGTATACGATGTTCAGCACCTATAAGGCCCTATAGAAGCAACTGAAGAAGTTAAAAGTCATGCAATTCAATAAAATTAGATGCAATATCTTTGGTATGATTTACATATGAAATATTGTAACTTCTATTAATGTCAATAAACAAATACTCCGTAAGAAAGTTTTCATTTAACAAACAGGCATAAATTAGCTCTTACAAAAAAAAAATGTCATTCTTACTGAATCTGGACTTAAAATTTAAAAGTCATCCACCATCAGGCTTCAAGAATCTGAGAACAGAATTCTTTCTCTATCAATATTTATAATTCAAGTTGAATAATTTGATGAGTGGTCGGGCACTCAAACCTGGAACCCCGTTGTATCAAAACATAGACATAACTTGTTGTTGGATAGTTAAACTGTCAATTTTCAGTTAAGGTAGTACAGCCAGTATCATATTTCTAGCTCCCCCGTGATTCAGTATGCTTTCAAGTTTTAATTTAGACATCAATGAGCCATCGGGAATTCAGGGGTATATACTCCATCGATAAAAAAATGGTGAAAAAGAATCATATACCAATTTTTCATATGCATCATTCACAGGTGACAAATAAGCTCCAATGACCTGGTAACCTTCTGAATTCAATGCATCCCTTGCCAACTCTACGAGACATTTCAGGCAGCATTAGTTCACGATTAGCGTGTAACAACAACAGTTTTGATACCTTCACGTGAAAGCAAAAGAGTAACAAAGCTGGAGGCAAGAAGAAGGAATTACCAAACATTCGCAAATGCATAAAAGTGGGTGGATTGAAACTTCCTGTTGCAACTAAGACCACATATCTCTTACCCCTAAGTACAATCGAAACAACCAGAAAACTTAGTTAATACTCGGTATCATCTACTTATAATAATACTGTATCATGCAAGAAGAGATTCAAATAATAGAAACCCTGTAAACAACACCGGCAACAAGCCAACAATCTACTGTAACCATGAGCACCTACCCATGCCATCAAACTTGTAAAATGCAGCAGAAAGACTAAATACCCTATTGCTCCCATGGCCTCTATTCGGTTTGATTCCATACGTTTGTTTAATATATGTGAGGTGTATTTTAATGAAACGTATGGTAACATATAGAATGACGACATCAACATCATCATCATTAATGTAACCAAATTATCTTTATCCATGAATCCAACACGATTCTTTACATCCCTAATATATTGTTAATAAATACTCCGTAATTAATTCTCAAGACTCAACTCAATCCCTCCCCATTTTCCTCTTTCTCCCTCAGACTCACCAATACTCTCTAAAATTGTCTGGTCTACTTATTTCACCCGTAGTTCACTATTCATGTGTTTCAAGACGAGTATTGGATTTTCAATAGTCAGCTTAAGACTGCACTAAAATCTTGTCACTTTATCAGTTTAATTTATCCCAAGTCCGACGCTCAAACCCGAACAAATCTAAGGCAAAAATGACTTCTGTAACAACACATGAGAATTAAGTTCAGCATTTTTTACTTGGCCACATCTGTTGAGGAGATGTCTAAACTGCTGGAAGCAATTTTCAATTTGTCTACTGGCAGTGATATATCCATACAACCTGAAAACAGAGGGACAACATAAATTTCCATTTTTCATACTCCCTTTGAGTGCACAAACACTCAAACAGTAATGCGCTAAGAGCAATGCTATCGAACTTCTCGTTACTCCCTCTCCAATATCCTTTTACATACAAATAAAATACTTTCTCCTACTCAACAAGTTCTTTACGTTTTTATTCATTGAGAAAAGTATATATTAATCAAATTAAAGAATTAGTTGAGTCAGAGCGAGTCGCATGACTGAATCAGGATTTATAGTCAGGTTGCGAAAAGGAGCATCAAAGTAAAGGGGGACAAACTGGCAATGCAATAAGGTACATTGGTTAAAAAGTCGAAAATTTTAACTAGCCCTTAGTTCCGCCTCTACTGTAGCAGCAGAGGCGGGGCCAGGATTTACGTTTAGGGGACGGAAAAGTTCAGCGGGGCCGAACAAGTGATGCCATAAGGCAAACTCGGAAATTTGAATTAAAACTTTCGCATTTTTTCATTATTTAGTGTGACGAGCGCTCCTACTAAACCCCCTAAATCCGCCATTGGATAGCATAGCTTATAATAATTTTCTTTTGGTGTCAAATGAGGTGCAACCACGCAAAGTCGGTACAATTTATGAGGGTTGGGGTTCGAACCAGTGGCGTTTCTAGGACCTTCGAAATGGGGGTTCCACAAAAAAAATACATATACAAATAGAAAACCGAGACGAAAATTGAGAAAACACAAGCCAAAGTGGAGGAAACCGAGGAAAAAATTGAGAGAACACGGGGAAAAGTGGAGGAAAACGAAACCAAAATTGAGAGAGCAAAGCGTCTCCCTTGTGACGGGTAATGCCACTCACAAAACGAATAAAGCAAAAGGTGGGGCACCCCTCCACTTGCTTTCCTCTCTCCATTTGTCTCACAATTTGGTACGTCACAAATGAGAATTGCCCATCGAGAGAACAGAAGCAAAAATGAGAAATGTGTTGAAAAAATGATGACATAGGGGTTTGAACTCCAATTCCCTAGTCCAAAACACACTAACACTCTCATAAGAACCACTGCACCAATGTATTTTTATTAATCTTTTAGTGCACTAAATTTTACAAGTCCTTGATCAGTGGGGTTCAATTGAACCCTTGAACCTCCACTGAAAACGCCCCTGGTTCGAACTCGTGGCCTATTGTCAGTGTACCTCCGTATTAAACACTAGGCTAGTACATCTTCCGTAAAATTGCTTATAATACAAGGGTTGAAAATATGAATATGATTTGAAATTGAATAATCAATTACCTTTGATGAAAACGCTAATTAAGCTTAATTAATACGGAATTGAGCAGTTTAATGAGGTCGAACCCAGGTTCCGAAACTATTCCATCTGTTGAATTTGATTGGTGGCGGCTTTTCTCAGTAAATCGATTGATTTTCCTTTTGTTTGAATGGGCGGATTTGGGGAAACGTTAAGAGAGAGTGATTTTTTTTATTTTTTTTATTTTTTGTTTTTGTTTTTTTATGATAAGTTAAGAAAACTAGATGGACTCATGTCCAATAGAAAGCATGAAGTCTAATTATCAGTCCATCGAAAAAATGAAAGTCTAATTCCACATTTTTGATAATACTAGAAATTTCCCATGAAATCTGCTAAGTATTACGAATTGAGTTAATAACATATAAATTATCACCCTCCACGATTAACTTTGAGATTCATAAGTATTTAGCTGCTAAATTTTTTTTTTTTAAACGAGAGCTTCCGCAACAAGAATACTATTGGATCTACATTTTTGCTCATAACAAAACGACTTTACCATTTTGATCTCTTATATAATATCCTAAAACAGCTTTATTGCCTTCTATTCCCGATTCGTCAAAATTTAGCTTCAGGAAACCGTTTCTAGATTTCTCCCACCATATTTCTGTCTTACTAGAAGTGTTTTTAGTTGACTCGTCTTTCTCGAGATTGTTGGGATCCTTACGTCTAGTCTCATTCCAAATCTTAATAAAAAGTGTGATTCATGTTAATAACAAATTATAGAGCCACTATTTTACATTGTGAGACGATTCATTTTTATGAGAAAACTATCCTCTTCTCCTGTGACAGACCAATAATTCCAGTTATTATGACATGTAAAAACCTAGTTGAGACTTGAGACTAGAGATTCATGGTTTTACCCACTAATTCCACGACATAATCAACTTACTACTCCGTCAGTATTAAAATCGTCTTTGTACAAAAAGGAAAGACATAATCATACGCATGGTAACTGAGTAATTTGTAAAATCGTTGGAAACATAAAGAAGGATCCAAATCTATTTGAGGATCACATGGAGAAGGGGCCACAAAGATTTCAAGTGGTGATTACACCATTTATAATAATCATTGATTAATTGGAGTAGATCATAGTTCATACCACATGTGTGTGTTTATATATCATGCGACAAACGAAAATAAAGTAATTTGTTCTTCATAATTAAAGTCCTTCAAATCCAAATCTTCCTTCCATCAACTATCAATTGAAGTGACCATGGGATTACTCGTACTACTAGTTTTAAATCCGTGTAAAAAATACACGGACTCGCTAATACAAATTTAAAAAAAAGATAAATGTAAATCGATTTTGCTTATGTTAAAATATTTTTTTTTTCTTTTTTATTAATCCTAAAAATATTATGTTGAACTTTTTTCATATTGGTAAAATTTATTCTATCGGATAATCGAATATTTAAAACTTTTTAAAGTTAAAAATCAATAAATCTAATAATTTGATAATTTTTAAATTACGTTTATAATTATGTAATGATTATTGTTATGTTATATATTTAATTGAATTTATTTTAAAAAGATTTAATATTTTTCAATTCGTGTACATTCATATTTTTCCGATTATT
The DNA here is from genome assembly GCA_009801015.1 of Silene noctiflora. Taxonomy (NCBI): domain Eukaryota; kingdom Viridiplantae; phylum Streptophyta; class Magnoliopsida; order Caryophyllales; family Caryophyllaceae; genus Silene; species Silene noctiflora. The sequence continues at coordinate 21,059 of VHZZ01001103.1, read as the reverse complement.
TAGAGCTAATATATTAATTTTTTTAAAATATTTCATAAAAAAATTAAAAACTTTATTGCTAATGTTTTCTTATAAAATTCTTTTTTTTTAAGCTTTATTTCATATTTAATATTGAAATAAAATGTTTTTTTTATAAGTGGTGGGAGTAGTGGGGTAGTGACTTTTTGTTTTTAATCCTAAAATCAATGGACCAATCACGTGCATTTAAAAGACTCATCTTTTATATATAGAAGACATGTTCCAATACTCATTAATCGTGGCGAGTGTTACTCCCTATATCTAACGATAAATCTTATTTGGTTTTTAAACTCGTTAATCATGGCGAGTGTTACTGCTAAAATATGTTCTTAAGATTTGAAATAGATATTTACGTCTTAAACAAGAATTTGTATGCTTTCGAAATTGAAGCCGTACTCGTTTGGCATGAATTATGACAACAAAGGAGTGGGAATGACCATGTGGGGTTAATGGGTAATAGCTCTGATCCCATGAATCACAAACGGACGTACAAAAACATAAAATTTAGAAAATGTCGTCTTCTTCTATAACGAGTTTTGGATTGTTGTATTACAGAATACAGGCGTGTTGATGGAAACATGTCTAGAAGTGTCCCTTTTTGGATAGGTCAAGGAGTAAAGTACACCGTAGTAGTAGTAGTGGTGGAATTAGGTATCGAAGATATGGAATTATGTACATGGTAGCTTACACAACATTTGTTTGTATTTTTGTCAATTTTAATTCTTTAGCTTGGAATAAATTTATGTAGGTTTGGTTTATAGCTTCTACTTAAGACTGACCAGCCATTTATTTGATGTAGCTTGTGTAAAGACGAGTACTGTCTGTCACAAGTTGAAGATGGATAGTGCGCATTTTACAGCATCACAAGTAGGAGGGCATGTGGGGTGCTCCATTTAATTCCCACTTGATTTGTCACTGGCATATTGTGAGAGGGGTATTACCCGGATTCAACTTGTGACGGATAGTGTCCGCCTTCAATGAGATTTTGTGCTTATGATTGATGACTTTTGTATTTGTGTAAATATTTCATAATATTTAACATTTCATCTAACTATCTAAGTACTTTATTTTTTTTATCCAAAATGCACACTTAGACTATGTAATTTTGAACTTAATTTCAAATCCTACAAGTTCAATTTAGTTTTATTCACTTTCAACCTATTTTGTATTTCGATTTAGTCCAAATTTTATAAGTTCATTTAATCTAAACCATTTCGGTCCAAAAGAATGGTCGGTTGCATTATTTAACTGACTACCAGACACAACCTGACTTAGCAAACAGATCAACCAGGCTGCGACCCTAGAAGAGTCGTGTCACTTCCGAGTTTACAAGAATTCAGGTCCGATCAGGTGGGGCTACTTCGGTTCAGGTAGTTTTGGGGTTAACCATCATCACATTACTTGGGATAACATTTAGTGTGCAACAATAAACATTCGCGTCAAGTCATACTGAGCTGGGTTAATTCAGGTTACGAGTCGAACTCAGGTTTTCAGTACGAGCATCAACGCAGGTACAAAATTACAAATAGACCAGGAAAATGGGTCATCCGGGTCAAGTCAAATTTCGGGTTTGTTGACTTCGACCCGGTTAGTTACGGTTCAAGTAATTTTCGGGTCAACTATTAGCAAGTTATTCATGAATAATAGTTACCGCATGCCGAGTCAATTTGGATGTCGGGTTTTAAATTCGGGTGTCAGATTGAGTTATTGGATCAACTCATTTGACTCGTATCACTTTTACCCAATCTAGATACAAATCAAGCTATTCTTATAAATTATAATATTAAATCAGATCAATTTTACCAGATCCACCCTACTCATTACTCAAGTCCGCAGCTGATCTTCCCTATAAAGTCCGCCACCCAAAAACTAATACCACTCCAACCACCTCCATAACCAAAAAAAAAAAAAAAAAATCTCAACTCTCAACACCAAGGTTGGCTGGTGTGAGTAGTAAGGACTCTCATCTCTTAAATAAATGGTTAGAGGTTCGATTTCTGACTCTTGCGAATGAAAAGACCAAACTTGAGAGGGGTTAACCCATTAAATTGCCTTCAGTATCCGAAGGAGATTGCCCCAATTGTCGCCTGTCGGTAGGGGATACTTCAAGTCAACGCAAAAAAAAAAAAAAAAAAAAAAAAAAAAAAAAAAAATCTCAACTATAACACACACAAATACACAATCCATAAATTTTCACCATCCTAATAAATACGCCTCACCTTCCCAATCACTTTCACTCACTCACCACCACCACCTTTCTAATTCACCATTCTCTCCCTTCCTTTTCCCGGTTTATTGCTTTTCTCTCACTCTCTCTCTAACCGCCATCTAACAACCTAACTCTTCCTTCATTACCAAACATTCCCCCCTCCCCCCTACTACCTAATTTACACTATTTCCTTTATTCACATTCTCCGCTTTTTTAATATTACCGAAGACGTCTTAGTCTAGTGGTTAGTTCTCGCGTACCAGCTCATTTGCATGATACGTCGCAGGTTCGAATTCTAATTTTTCTCCCTTCATATTCTACTATTGAATTTAATTCGTTACGAACTTTACCAGCTGAGCTAGTTGTAAATTTTAATTGATTATAGTGTGATCGAGCTTTGAAAATGGAGGTGGAGATACCGAAACCGTTACCGTCTTCTATGACCTTCGATGAAGTTTCCATGGAGCGGAGTAAAAGCTTCGTTAAAGCTCTTCAGGTTTTGTTTTATTTACTCCGTTCTCAATTCTCTCGAAGTATGAGTTTAGTCGCTTAACTCCGTTATAATCATTTATTTACCTTTGATTAAAATACTTCACTCGAATTATTAAAAAAAAAAATCATAAATAAATGAAGGATTACTATTGCAGGAGTGATTTTTTCTTTTGTTTTCTTTAATTTTGTGTATGTTTATGGTGATAGATCTAGATTTTCATGCTTTTCTTGCATTGTTTGGTTTGAGATTCTTCCGTTTGATCTACGTTTTAATTTAATTGTTTTAATTACATTTCTTTATTTAGCTGGTTTAATAATTAATTAGTTTTTGAGAGTTTCCGTTGACTAGATTATATGCGCTACGTAATTTTCGCCGGAAATGTAATCTCTCTTAAAATTAACAAGATAATTAACAAGATTATCGAATCTTAATTTAAAATTGTGGAGTTTGATTATTGGAGAGCGAATTTGATGCTGTAATTTTATAATACTGTGGACAGATAGAACTGTTTCTTTGATCTAGATTCTAATTAGAAGGCGAATTAATTAAGAATTAAGTATGAAGTCATGGATTACATCGTTATTATTTAAGTTTTCGACAGTGAATTGAAAGCTTAGGACATTGTAAATTTGCAATTTGCTTTCAGTTTGTGAATCGGTTCGCGTTTTGTGAAGATATCAATAGAACAGTTGTTATTTTGTTCGGTTTTAACGGCGACAGTAGAAAATAGGACTTGATAATAAGATCTGATATGGAAGTTACTTTGGATGGGCGAACTCTCAACTACTCATTTTGAAATATGATACCTTTTGTTCCGTGAATTATATCAATGATAACAACGCACAGTGGTGGTGTTTGTTAGGCTCGGGGAGAGATAATTTGTTTGAGTAGCTGAGTAGTAAGGTCATTTGGTGTGCCAGCAAAACCGTGTCTGGGATTTTTAGTTGGATCATTGGAGAGAGTAGCTGAGACATACTATCCTGATCAAACTGTTGTAGCTCCTTTTAAAGAATTTTGTGTTTAAGTTGGTGAAGCTAGCTACACTCTAGTATAGAGCTACTGTAAGTTGTACCTTCTGGTCAAAGGGACTGGTCTGAGCTCTGAACTTTGAAGTTATGGTTCTGTGTATTAAATGTCTTGAATTTTTGGAGCTTTTAATGATGATTAATGAATTAGGATATTTGATTTAATTTGACTATTTTAGTCAGAAATTGGTTCTTGGCTTCTTGCTATGGTAGAATTCTTGAAAAAGTTTCGGCAGCGGTTTATAGGAAAATATTAAAATGTCTTGTGGCACCAGTCTGGCTAAGTTAGAGGTCTTGCTTGATATGGGGACTTTATATGTTGTATATATATTTCTTACCATTTGTGCAGAAGAATTCAACAGCCATGATGTGAATATTGTAGCCATTATCTGCATTAACCATTTTTTGTTAATTTGTTGTCTAGTCATCAACGATAATAGGTACACGGTATTGGATAATGTCATGGTTAACGTATTATTCTCGCTATACTGAATTCTTTGTGACACTTTACTGTTTTGTTTCCCTGAAGTTGATCATTGTATGATGTTGCTGTGCAGGAACTTAAAAACTTGAGACCCCAACTTTACTCTGCCGCTGAATATTGTGAAAAGTCTTACCTTCACAGCGAGCAGAAACAAATGTAAACTTACTCCTCAATTATCCTTTTCTTAATTGTGACACCAAACACCGAAATATATGCTCTGATACTTTCCTCTGATGTATGTGTACAACAGACACATTTAATGTTTTACGGGCCTCATTTTATAAAGGATTTAATGCCTTGGTTAGATGCATAATGGTCTTACACGACTGATTGTTGATTAGTAGACAATTGTGCCTGTGTTTACTTGCTCAGGAAATTGTCAGTTTATGAACATATATTATGATTGGCTCTACCTAGTAATGTATTAGTTTGACTGAATCAATCTTTGTACTAGGAATCCGTAGTATTCGGTCAGGAAGTGCTGACTTCATATACAAGTAGTGGACAGTGGTGATAATATGAAAGATTACTTATTGTAGTATTTCATACCACATAGCCATAGGGATCACTTTTCTATCCTTTAGCTGTTTCTTTATGGTTAAAATTCTTCATTCTTCGTCAACTTTAGCAACATTGAACTGACCACTGTGGCTTTATTCTTTTATACAATTTTGTCCTGATGTTTTCGGAACTTCATTTTTTATGAGCATCTCTGCATTTTGTAGCTAATTGAACCGCTGTCTCTTCCCTTAATATGTCGCCAATTAGTGTGCCTGTGTGGACATTATTGTTCATTCCCTTCTTTTTTGAGTGTGTTTCATAGCTGCTTCTTCGGTGTATTTGTTGTGGGGTTTCTATACTCTCTTCTTTACTCTTCTCTGTTTAACAATTATTTTCGCTGGCATTTTATGTTCTCTTCCTTCATCATGTTTATCATTGGTTGTGCAACAGGGTATTGGACAACCTTAAGGATTACACCGTACGAGCCCTTGTCAACGCTGTTGATCACCTAGGCACTGTCGCCTACAAATTGACGGACCTTGTTGAGCAACAGACTTCAGATGTATCAAACATGGAGGTGAAAGTAACTTGTCTAAATCAGGTATAGGCCCTCTCTCTTTCAAATAACATGATAGGAGTATTATGATCATCTGTCTTCTTTAGCCCTTTACTGGTGAATGGGTATATTTCCCTCTTTTTTTTTTGTTCTGGTAAGGTCTGTGAAGGTGCTTTTGCACAGTAACTTATGTCGTTCTATTATCAGAAAGTTCTTACATGCCAAACATATATGGACAAAGAAGGCCTTAGACAGCAGCAGTTGTTGGCAATCATCCCTAGACACCACAAGCGCTATATACTGCCGAGTAAGAAAATTTCTGATATATTATTTCGTTGCAATGTAAATGATGAAGCTTACTGTTTGGCAATTACCTGATTTGGTGCTGTTTTAGATTCGGTAAATAAAAAGGTACATTTCAGTCCATCAGCACAGGCAGATCCTCGACAAATGCATGTTCAAGCAAGGCCTCGAGTTCATCCTGCAGGTACTTAAATTTCAGTGCTTCATTAAGACCATACTCTGAGATTCCAAGTAGCATGCCTCCACACTGATTGTTTGTTTTTGTTTCTCAACTATGTAGATTCACCTGGTTCAAAGACTCTTTCTTGGCACCTGACTTCCGACACAAAGGCTCCTATAAAGGGGCCACAAAAGGCTGTTTTCAGGTTCTTTGTTACTCATCACATGTCATTTGTTTTACTCACCCACCTAATTTTTAAGCTTCTTAAACTCTTAAACATGCTCATCTTTAGCATTTGTTCTTTGCTGCAGTTCTGAATACCAAAAAGTTTCACCTAGATCTACTACGGTATTTCACCTCGTAGGTATGTTGACTTTTAAATAACCGGATGTTCCTATGGCTCTTTGCTCTTGTGCAAAAAATAAAAATGTTTTCCTTAATAATCTTCTATTGTAGATACTGAGGACAGTGCCAGCGGAAAGTCATCAAGCCTTCATGCGCAGCTACCAAGTGGCAATTCAACCAGTGTTCCTATTCGATCATATGGTGCTACACAAAGGGTAATTAATGAGATAATTAAGAACTTCCTATCTACTGTCTTGATGAACCCATTATCTTTTGCTAGCTTTCAACCTCTTATAACCTTTTTGCTTCATATATCTTCAGAGTTTAAATGCCATATTACTTAGGATACTCTAATTTGATTGACTTGTTTTATCCATGCCACTTCGGATGTAATGCCAGCAACAAACCTTAGAAAATCATTACGCATCTGTTATTTATATTGTTTAATCTGAAGCCCGAAATTATTCATCTTTGCATTGGTTGGGGCTCGTTTAGAAAATCAAACACGGACTTCTGCCGGATGTGAGCCAAGTATAACATGCATTTTGTGGCCCATAGACAATTCGGTTGCGTGTTTGGGATGGGATTACCGAGCCGTGTATATGTAAATTTTTATCAGTGCATTTTCCCTCGGTCGCTTTTTTTTTTTTTTTTTGCAGACTGAATGGGCTATATAGAGTTCCATATGTATATTCTGTTTCTACGGTCTGGACTTTGGTGATTTTTCCCTGAAGCTAATAGTAAAAAAATGAAGACCAGAACGTGTTCAGAATGTGGCTAGTTATTGTATGGGATAATGAGTCGGTGTTGATCCTTGCATTAACCTTGGTTGAAACTTGAGAGTTGCTTATAGTTGCTAATATACTGCAGGATACCATACTGGACTCCAAGTCCATGACGCCTTTCAGGTCATCGGATAACTCTCGGCAAGCAATTATCAAAGCTCCCCTCCGTCGCAAAAGCATGCTCTCGTCTTTCTTTGTCAAGCAGAAAGCACCCAAGTTAAGGTCTGGGACCGTGTCTTAAGTTTAATTCAACACAACATCCTATACTTGCCTTCTCTGCTGTCTCATCTCAACGAGTCATTGCTCTCGTTGTCCCTACTCGTTTCTCCTATTTTAGTAAGAAGAGAGTGCACTTAATTTGTTGATCGATGGAAGTTCTATCATCTACTAATTGATGATAACTGCTCCTATACGAGTAAGAACCCGCGGCAAGAAGATACCCTGCCCGCTCCTGTTTCTTGTCGAACTTGCATGGCTCCTGTGTTCTTGTAAATGTAATAATGTTCCGACTTCAGTAGACTATGACATCTTAACCTGGATGTTGAATTCAATTCATTGTTCTTTTATCTGTTGAATTTGGGAATTTGCAATTATTCTCGTGCTGTCAAGCAAACGGTTTAACTTGCATATACTTTTGTATCAATTCAAATAAATGGAATATTATCAAGGAAATCGTTCAAGTTGCTAAGTGAGATATTGTTTTTGGTGTGATGTTGACAGGGTTCGAACCCAAATCCGCATGACTTTGATAATTAAGCTAGTTTACATCTACAGACAAAGTGAGATATCAAGATGGTAATTCATATTTTTTCCCAAATCCCAAATTCTACCTCCTTCCATATTTCTATCTACAAAATGTACCCCAAAATAGACTCCAAATCTTCGAAATAGCTTCTCTATTTGTGTTGTTTGCAAGTGTTGGCGCTCTCTCTTTAAAAGGTGTGTGCCGTGTGTTCCGAACATCGGGGAGGAAGGCATAATGCTGCCCTGCCGCCCTGGTTTATGTCATTGACATGGGTTTTGCCACCACATAGCATCTATAGGATGGTTTCAGAGTTCTATAAAACGGGACAAATAGGGGACCTGTCTACAGAACATACTTACCGGGTTAATATACCTGAACTTTGTGGAACCCGATTTCTTGTTTCAAGGCACGGTTGGCTGCTGCTTTTCTCTTACGAAACATCTGCTTTGTTCTTTTTCAGTCCGTTTTCAAGGGCACGGATAGACCTTCTGACCATAGATGTTGCTAAGTTAACAAATCCGATGTTTGATTTTTCAGCATCCCCGACATCCCCAGACTGCATGGTGATCGCTATAAGCTGTGACGGTGATTTTCACTATAGGACCTTCACATGTCAGCGTGGCGATTCAGATTGGAAAACAGTTGCTCATAGGTACGTTTGTCCAGGTTGTTTCGCTAACACAATTTATGTGAAGGGAGTTCTTTGATTTTACGGGAAGTTTCATTATTTTCGACCCATCCACATCCGAGTTGAGAAGAGTTGAAATTTCTGACAAAGAAATTTGTTCTTTGCTGCAGTTCTGATTTCCAAGAAGTTTCTCCTAGATGTGCTCCGGTATTTCACCTCCTAGTACTAAACTAATTGTTAATCCTTCCGTTCCGGTCATTTGTTTACCTTTCTACATTATGGAGGTTTTCGATAAGTAATTTGCTCACAGAAATGGTCCAAAACCTGTTTGTCACCAACGGAAAAATAATCTTTTCAACTGTTAAAAAAGGGTGGGAAAAATAAAAAAATGCGTCTGCCGGGAGTCGAACCCGGGTCTATTGCTTGGAAGGCAATTATCCTAACCGTTGGACTACAGACGCTTTGTTGAATATTAGATTTATAGATTATATGTTATATAATCATTATTTATTAATTTGTAGGTAGAAAAATATCTAATTAAGGAAACATCGAGAGGGTATGACTAACGACTATAACGAGAAACATCTGGAACTCTGACGAAACTTTCGCGCGTCTTCTTCATATAATTTACTCTGCCTACTATATAAACCCCTTTGTCCTGTTTTCCCCATTTTATTCACAAATCGTGTCGAAAATCTCAACATAATCCTCTCTATTATCTGCAGATTTACGAAAACATACAATCAAACAAACTTGTTTTCAATCTAAGTTTCGGTTTCGGGTTGGTGGATTGATTTCGTGCTGTCATTTTGAGTATCACTTGGAGTTGCGGATTGTTCGGTGGTTTTATTGTTTCCTTTTGCCGTAGATTTTATTTTTGTAAGTCTCTTTATCTCATTTTTATTTAATTATTATTACGCCCTTTAAAATGAGATAGCATCATCTAGTGCTAATAAGTTTCGTGCTGTCATTATATGTGTGTACAAATTCTTGTTCTGGATGGACAATTTTCATATTTCTAAAAGACGGGATTTTGTGATCATTTTACGGTCAAAAGTTACCACAATGGTCCAGCTAGTTTTACCGCTTATAATAACTTGTTCCCCAAAAGCGGTAACATTTGACTATAAAATGGTCTCAAAATCTTTTTTCTGGAAAATACCAAAATGGCCTGTCCTGAGGGACAGAGGCGTTTCTAACGGGGGTGTAGGGGTTCATCTGCACCCCTTTTCCCGAAAATAATTACAATTTTGTTTAGTAAGTAAGCACATAAATTATGTGGGTTTAGTGGTAGTTAAGACTATTTTTTAGTTAGAGCTCAGGGTTCAATTCTTGTATTGAATAATTTTTATCCAATATCATTTCACCATACATTTTGTTCAACTAAACAAAATTTTATTCATAAAACTCGATATTTTCATTGTTAGAAAATTTTTACGCACCCCCGTAGCTCTAATCCTAGAATCGCCTCTGCTGAGGGAGACCAATTGTTGTGTCTGAGATCATATATGAGAGAGAGAGTGGTACTAGAATTCATTATCACCTGTTCTGCCCTATCATATTATTATGATTTATTTGATCTGCAATTTTTACAGTGTGCCAAATTTTGTTTCTTTGTTGATTGTTGATGTTTTAAACGTTGAAGAGTATAAAATCGATCTTGGGACTTCAACCATTGGCTTAAGCTGTTTGTTAGGACGGTTTCTTGACATTCATTTGTCGAACTCTTATAGCTTTAGCTGAACATTTAAACTGTGCTCATAGTTCTATCACTGAAAGCTTAAATATGTTTTGATTTGATTGATGTGGTTTGATATGAGAATTTATCGAACATAATACACACTGTTAGGGGTGATCTGATTGCTGAATCGTGATCAGATTATGTGAATTGAACAAAAATCGGTTTGAGCATATTTTATCACAAGGCTGAAGCATCGCGTATCAAATATTTGAGTTATTTTCTCATTTTCTGAAGAATTGGAGAATGATGAATGAGGCTCACTTAAATTGCATACAATTTTAAGGATTCATGATGAAATTAGGGTTGATCTATTCCCCATTCAACCCAACACAAATTCTTGTGAGAGACCGTCTGTCCGTAGACGACCACTTTTGTTGTTGCCTCATATTTTGTTGGTAGCTTAATTTGGTACCGTTAGGTTAGCCGTAGCGAATAGACTAATAATAGGCAGCATATTATGTCACACTGAGCGCCTGCGGCAAATTGCTCATACTAGACGATTTGAACCTGCAACGGATTTAATTTTGTCTTAACCAGTAACCTAGGACCTGTTAGCCAGTATTCGTTGAGATCTTGAGGAGTTGTGGGCCTTATCATTTGCCTTCCGATGGAATACTTCATTAGCAAGGATATGAGTATAAAGTGTATTGTATCTTTGTGCCATTGTGTTTTACCTTAGTTTTCTTTTGTTTGTTTTATGGATCTGAATCTGGTAATCAAAAGTGCAGTGACTGATACTTGGTTCTGTCTTGCAGATTTTCTGTTCTATTCTTAATTAGCGACACATCCTTACTCGTGCTTGAATAAGTGTCGCAAAGATGTTTCCAGTGTACGGAGACATGAACTCCCACCACCCTTATCAGCCACCTTTTGCACACTGTAATTTTCCTAGCTGGGAAGCTTTCCGACCTCAAATGAAGGAAGACGGAGCCAACACTCGTCCCATGCCTGAATATTGGCCTTCCAACTATGGCTACCCAGCTCCAATACCGTGCCAAAATTGCTGTTCCCATGGTCAGCAACCCTCTTATTACAATTTAAGGCCGCCTTGCCCTCATTTTCCAATGCCACCGTCGTATGGACATTATTACGGTGGCTACCCTGCTACTTATCCGCAACCTTACCCTTACCCTTTTGTTCCACCACTTCATTATTCGATGGAGATGCCTAGATTTGAATTTGACAAGGGTTCGCCTAAAGCATTTCATTGCTGTGAATGTCCTAATCATCCTTCCCATGTGAAGGGCACAAGCAATGTCAAAATTGAAGAACAGGACCCTGATGTCGAGACCAAAAAGGCCGCGCCTTTGATTCCAGCTGGGGTGAGCAGCTCTCCACATCCCCTTATGTGGACTCCACCGGGATATATGATGAACAAAGAGCAACCAAGACGGGTAGCTGAAGGTGTCAACTTAGAGGAGCCGCGTGTTTGCTCTAATATCGAGAAGCCTGAAAAAAGCATTAAGCCTGTTGAACAAGACCCAAATGTCAGATATCAATGGCTTCCCTTTGACATGAACAGCATTAAGCGGCTGATGGAAGGTGGAGAATTGGTCAAACCTCAGGAGCAGAAAGATGGGGATGAGAAGAAGGGGTCTGATGAAGAAAAGAAAGACCAAAACAAGCAATTCTCTTATCCTATTATTTGGATGCCTTATGGAGGACAGAGAGAAGATCAAACTAGTGGGCAGGAGGTAAGGAAAGCTGGCAAGCCACCTGCTGTAAAAGTGGACGACCGAAACAAGGGTAAGCTACCCGTTGAAGAATGTCCTACATTTGAACTTCTAAAACAGCCTGATAACAGACTTTTGAAGGAGAGGACTGAATCAGGTGATGATGCCAATGGGGCAGGAACTCAGGGTAGCCGTAAAACTGGTAATGTGAAAATAATTCCTGTGAAGCAGTTGGATGATCATGTTCCAAAGCCTCTGAAGAAAGAACAGGAGGGTGAATTCAATAAGAGCGTGAAAAATGTGGAATCTGTGAAGATTGGTACTGATATGAAGCCGTCATCTCCTACAAAGAAATCTAAGCTGCCTCCAATTTGTTTGAGGGTTGATCCGCCGAGGAAAAAAAATGTCAAAGGCAGCTCTAGGTCACCTAGTCCTCCTGGCGAAAAAAGGCATCAAGCGTCTAGTGGCTCAAAGGAAGAGGAGAAAGACAAGGAAAAGATGGAGGTTCTTGCGAATGATCCTACAGGAAATGATGTTGGTCCTACACGAAATGATGTTGGTGTACCCAATGTCACAAAAGAGGAAAAAGGGCCTTGTACTCTGGAACGGCGATCTGAAGCTGAGGAAAAGGTGGTGCATACTTCTGACAGTAGTAAGGTAAAGGCTACTGTGAGCGAAGATAATGCAGTTCATGCACAAGGATCACAAGACGTGGAAGAGAGTGAATACAAGGAATCCGGTGTACCAGAAAGGAAGATTTTGTCAGAAACTGAAGCAGCTGTTATTCTTCAGTCTGCGTATCGTGGATATGCTGTGAGAAGATGGGAACCACTGACAAAACTCAGACATATAGCTAATGTTAAAGAAGAAGCTAGGAAGGTCGGTGAACGAGTAGAGAAGCTTGAGTCCTGTGTCACCCTCGACGATAAGGAGAAGGTGGCTATTGGTGAGATGATAATGAACTTGCTGCTGAAGTTGGATACGATACAGGTATGTGGTTAAGTGTTAAGAGTTGGTTTTTTTAGATTCTAAGCCCTGTTGGTGTGGTCTGTGACTTTTTTGTTCTTTTCTGCGATTAATTCCTGTGTTTATCTTTATGTCTCATTCGTCTGATGTAATTGATGATTTTTCGGTATAGGGACTACACCCAAGTGTTCGTGACGTGAGAAAATCAGTGGCAAAGGAGTTAATCAGATTGCAGGAGAAGCTGGACTCAATAGTGAGTCAAGTGTCCATCCCCACAGGTCCTTGCAGTGCCACTATTACAGGAGTTGAACAAGAGCCGAATGCCTTGGGCTCAGATGAAGAATCAGCAGGATCACTTGAAATCACAAGTGATGCCTCTAAAACGCCCGCGTTAGATAGAAAAGAAGGCGAGGAGGCCAATGTCATTGGTGTTCCTCTGAGTCAATCTCTCAAAAGTCAGGTTACCAGTAAAGAGGAACTTGGAAGAGAATCTCATAACGAGGAGAAAATGCCACCAAGCGGAAGCTCTTCAGAAGTGTTGGTGTCATGTTTGGAAAAGAAAGAGATAGAGCCCGAGGAAATCATTACTTCTGTGGAAGACCCTTCAACGGAGATTCCTGTGGACGTATTAGCTGACCAAAAGCCTTTGAAGGATACTCCTGGACAGTTTACAGATGAAGACCAGGAAAGAAAGCAGGATGCAGAAGTTCCTGAAGAAAACGTGGAGAATGATATTTTGAGGATGGAGTGGGAGTGTGATCTGGGAGCTGTAAAGATCAATCGGGAAGAAAGTCAAGTAGCAGCAGCTTCTAAAAAAATTGAGGAGCAGCTGCAACTTGTAGATATCTCTAGTCCTGCGGAAAAATGTGGTGAAGAAGTAGCACCTGCCTTAGAGGTGGAGAAGGTGGCTGAAGAACATGGAGAAGTCATTGTGGAGAATGACATTGAGATAGAGGCTTCAGGGAACTGTTACAAAGAACAGGAAATGGATCAGCATCAGCCCATTCAGAAGTCTCAAGTTCAAGGTAACGACTTTGAGGCAATCGATCATGGATACCATTTAGCTGGTGAAACATGTGGTGAGAGAAATTCAGTTGCACAAAAATCTGAAACCACTGATGGCATCAAGTACATGGAGCTGGTTGAAAATTCAATGGGAGGAAAAGCGCCTTTTCTTGAGCCGGTGATTGAGGTGGAGAAGCATATTGTAAGAGATAGTCAAGTAATTGAACCTGTTGATTCTGAAGATACGCCTCAGTCTGACACTAGGATTTGCTACGAAGATCAGGATGAAAACCTGAATGAATCACCTCAAGAAAGTCTCGAAGAGGTCGAAAATGATATTTGCAGGATGGAATGGGAGTGTGACATGGGAGCTGCTAAAATCTCCCCTGGCATTGACCGGAAAGAAGTTCAAGTACCGGAGTTGGCTCAAGGACTTGAGAGGCAGGTGTCCGAGGTTGAGAATAAAGAAACAGAAGATCAAGTGGATCAGCTGAATGGTAAGTCTCAAGTCCAATCTGATGAGTTAAATGCAGTTGACACAGAAAATCATATAACTGCTGAATCATGTGACGAGGAGAACACTGATACCCGAGGATCCGATACTACCATTGGCATTTTGGACATGGATGCCCAAGAATCCGAGATTCCTGATGGCAGTATGGAAGCACCAATAATGGAGCAAGGTCAAGCAGTGCCTTCTTTAGTGCCAGACATGGAGGTGGAAAAACAAATGATAACTGAGTTGCCTGTCTCTGAGGGCATTAAGGAAGAATGTAGCCTGGATTTATCGACTTCCCAAACTACTGCTCAACAATACGACGAGCAGATAAATAGAGAAGAGACTAAGAGAAGGATAATCGAAGAAAATGAGAAGTTGAGAAGTATGGTGGAGCAGCTGCTGGCCTCTGGAAAAGACCAGCAAAATGTTATATCTACCCTCACTGCGAAAGTCAATGCCTTAGAAAAGAAGCTGCCCAAGAGGAGGAATAGGATGCAGTCAAGTAAGCGTCCTCGGGTCAGACTCACCCGCAATGCCCCTTAATAGCTTAATGGCTCTTCTGGGTCGTACTGATCTCGAACAAATCTTATTCCGAGGCTCGTCGCATGTAGTAAGTTCATGTATGTTGTTTTATGTTTGTATCCTTGATATGCATAATAAAAGAACACAATTTGTTGGGATTCTTGCTTGGTTTTTCGGTATTGTGTAGCGAAGGACAAGTACTTTCCCAAACTCAAGGAAAACTATTTTTCAGAGGTAACACGAACCGGAAAAACTTTGATTATCCAACTTAACCAAACCGAACTGAAACCAAAATAAATTAATCATAAATTTAATTTTAATACCATAATTAAAAGCTAATGTTTATACAAAAATAAAGCATGTCTGGGTTTGATAGAACTCTAACGTACAAGATTAACAAGAACAATCAAGTCACTGTCAATTAAAGCGCTCTAGATGCCCATTAAGGCATTAACTATGCATATGTAACCGTGTTAAAATTTATGAGGGACGACTTTTTTTTTACAAAAAATATTAATTTGAATAAATACATTCGTTTCATTTTATAAAATATCTCATTTTTTCCCAAGTTTACGAAGTTTAACATTCAGAAAACGTTTGTTACCAATAAATTGGATTAGAGGGAGTATTATCGTGTTTACTATATAAACCCATTTGACCTATTATCTTGACATTTTTACAAAAGCATACAAATAAACTTGTCTTCAATCTTAGTTTCGGTTTCGGGTTGGTGGATTGATTTCGTTCTGCCCTTTTGGGTCACTTGGAGTTGGAGTTGCGGGTTGTTCGGTGGGTTTCTTGTTTATTTCGGCCCTATATCTAATTTTTGTAAGTCTCTCTCTATCTCATATTTTATTGAATTATTATATCGGTAAGGAAAATGAGACAGAATCATCGAATTCTATTAAGTTATGTTCCATATTTGTAAGACATGACCTGATAATGACTCGTTATGAAGATCCATACTAAAATGACTTGATTGACGTTAAGATGATCCGTATGAGTTTGAGATACCGTTTGTTTGGCTTTAGGATACTCGGAACCCGATTATGTGGACGGTAACTTTTGGAAATTTTAGTTGCCTAGACTCTTTCGTTCCCTTCTATAGAAAACCTTTGCCTTGGACCATGAATTCCATTGTGTTTACCCTTCGTGTCCCCCGCCTTAATTATCTCGTTTAGAAACCGGTTTAACTTTTGGTGGTGCTTACTCTTATTAACCATTGTTGTTTAGGCATTCAACCAAGAGGGCACCTAATATTTCATTCAGCTAATCGACTTTTCCTTGATAATTAATCTTAAATTGTCTGCTAAAACAGAATTACTACGTAATTCATATTTTATATGTTATCTCATGGCTTTGATGGAGTGTTTTGATCCCAAAAGCAACACCTTCAGATTTAATAATAATGCCTCCTTAAGGTTATGCCCAAAAGAGACCGCCACTGTCCTAGGCATGGAGGACCGTAGCAAGCACTCCAACCTTTCCCACTGCCACTCCAACTTCCCTCAATTCCTCGTTGAACAAACCAGTGGTGGTGCAAAAGTTACTGGAGCTAGCTTAAGGATAACCTTCCTCATGAGTAAGGATAACCTTCCCGGATTGCACCATTTTCCGAAAAATTATCACACCTTTAACACCCAAAAGAAATACAAAATAAAATAATAAAAAAATTGTTGGCAAAAGAGAATTACACTCCTAAATTTAGGCCATTTTTCCAGGAAAAGAAAAAACCCAAACCGAAAAATATAGCCGTTACCGTTACGTTACCGCTTAAAAACCATATAACCAAGTTCCCCCAACAAACAAACACACATAAAAATAAAATAAAACAAAAAATAAATAAATTACAGAATAAATAATACAGCCTGTCTGTTCCACCTGTCATCTTCTTCTCCGTTTCCGCCGGCGACCGGCGGCTCCACCGTCTTCACTACCGCCGTCGCCGTCAAATCCTAATTCCTCGAAAATCAAAATCCCCAATTTCAGACCCCAGAAATTACAATTATCCCAATTTTCTGATTTCTTTGATTCAAGAAATATGAATAGAACACATTTATTAGAGATCAACTTGATCTCCGCGCAAAACCTAAAACCACCATCAACAAAATTCCGCAAGTTGCAAACATACGCCGTCGTGTACATCAACCCGAATAAAAAGCTTCGAACCCGGGTCGACCGAGTCGCATCCGAGTCACCTACATGGAACGACAAGTTTATTTTCCGAGTTACCGACGAGTTTCTTTCACGTGAAACTTCCGCTGTTAATGTCGATATCTACGCCGTCGGAATGTTTAAAGATGATGTTATCGGTTCCGTTAGGTTATTGATTAGTAATGTAATTTCGCCGGAAAATCAATGTTCTGGTGTTCCGGCGTTTGTTGCGGTGCAGGTCCGACGGAATTCCGGGAGGTTTCACGGTGTGTTGAATGTCGGTGCGGCGGTGATTGATGGTGATAGTGTCTGGGATTCGCTTTCTGCGGTTTCGGCGATTGGGTTTCGAGATATGATGGGGGTGGTGAGGGGGAGGAAAGGGAGAGGGAATGGGAATGGGAATGGGGGTTCGAGGACCGAGTCGGGGGGAGGTGATTCGGTTGAGTTGTCCGATGGGACGGAGTCTAACGGGTCGAGTAAGTCGTCGACGGGTACGACGACGACAATGGAGTTTAAATCGAAGGGTAAGAGTAATTTGGCGGGAGAGAAGGGGAGGAAATGGCAAAATGGTCTTTTTAATAAAGACGTTAAGGCCTTTGGTTCGTTGGATGTTAATTCGGGTCGATAGATGGGTCGGATTGGATTTGTAGCTCCTGGCAAGTCGATCAATAGATCTGGTTGATCGGTATAGGGTTCGTGCTTTGTGGTGGTTTGTAGTTGTGAATTGTGACATAGAAGAATTCAATTAACTGAGTAATTATCAGGTGAGACGATTTCATGATAATTGATAATTAGTACGTAACCGAAATACTTTGTAGAAGATAGTATGTTGTTAAATATGTGTGTTATTAGTCCATCTTTACATTACAAATGTAAAATGTTAAGTATCTTGTGCTGTTGTACATACAAATGTATGTTGTCTTTAATCTTTATTTGTTGAACATTGTGTTTCTTGAGCATATTCTATGTAAAGTATTGTGTATTTGGTAGTAAATCTAGTTTAAGTGGGCTGTACGGGAATCAGGGTATGGGCCACAGCGGGGTCGTGACCGTCACACGTTATGATCGTACTCACGATCGATCTAAATAAAGTTGCTTATTACTTGTGTGATTGTGTCAATGCTTGTCTATATATCTTTTGCCAGTTAGTCTGAATGGCTCGTCTGAAGCAATAAGACGAAATTTTGTAACCACTTTACAGCCAAATGTGATCGATCACTATTGAAAAACAAGTTATCATAAGTTGTAACACTGATTGTACCATTGTGGTTACATGTAACCATAAAATGGTCATATTTGTGATGCTCATTCAAAGCGTTTTGTTTGTGACGGACACTATCCGTCACAAGCTGAAGACGGATATTGCCCTCTCACAATAAGGCAAGTGGGAGGGCGGGCAAGTGGGAAGAAATGGAGCATCCCATAGATAATGTCACTTGTATATTGTGAGAGAGACACTATTCGTCTTCAGCTTGTGACGGATAGTGTCCGTCTTCAATGAAAATTTGTGATGCACATTAAGGTGGCCGTTTGAAACAAAAATTTACGATGTTCTGCGATTGCAACTTGTTTTAAACATCTTGTCTATCGCAGAAAGTGGATTACCCAAACAATTGAGATTTTGAGGCTATAAATGAAGAGTTGATATATAAATGGGCAAATTCTCATTTGTGACGGAAGGTATCCGTCACAAATGAAAAGACGGGTACCATTTTGTGAGACAAAATGCCCAAATAGAGGAGAGATGAAAGCAAGTGGGGGGTGCCCCCACCTTGTCCCCCTATTTGTTTTGTGAGTGACATTATTCGTCTTCGGATCCGACCCGTCACAAGGGAAACGCTTTGATATAAATGTGTGTACATGTACGTCGATACTCACTAAGGCACCAGCATGCATATCGCACATATTGGAAAGTGTCAACATCACGACACAACTAATTAAAAAGCCATTACACATTATATGAGGATGAGGATCATTCCTAGAGTAACAAGCAATATATATATATACCATTGTCCTAATTTATGTCGGTTTTGGTTGCAATAAAAGGCCAAACAACAATTAAATTGGGGATGCAAGGAACACAAATTAAGAGGGACAATGAGAAGTGTATAAGGTTATATTAATGCAAATTACTTTTTTTTTTGTCAACTACGGCTCTGTTCTTTCTTTTCGCCTGATAGAAACTACTCCCTCCGGTCATTTGTTGTCCATTGGTTTTGGCACAAAGACCAAGGAAAGAGGAGAGAGTCAATTATAACATGACAAGTGGACTAAATTGAAGGTGAAAGATCAAACTACTCATCAAATGCAATCCTAAAATAGAAAGGACAACAAATGACTGAGACACCCAAAAAAGGAAAAGGACAACAAATAACCGGGACGGAGGGAGTAAATTGAATGAAGCTGAATTAAATGTTAATTTGTGAAGAGATGAGGTTGATTGAAGCTGAATTGAACTGAATAGATCTGTGTTGAAATGAAATTAGATGAAATTAAATCAGAAAAAACAAGGCTTTTTTCACATTAATCATTCGGTAAATAACTCAATAAGCCGATGAATTTGAGTAAATCATGTGATGAATATGTGTTCGTTTTCCGTGATATACGAAAGATGGTGTTTATATTCATAGTTTATAGGCTTATTGCCAATTAGGCTATCACGCTTAAGTTTAGTGTCGTCTAATAGCATGTTCTTAGAACCGGACCTACACCCAAACACTTGTTCTTATTTGCTAATCGAGGGTTAGGTTTGAGTAGTATTTACTACAAAAAACTATAAATTTTCCTGTTATATAGGATCTTAAATTGTCTTTTAAAATCAGGCATTTCAAATCCATTTGTTAGCCTTGCATACTTCGGTTTATAAATTCGGTTTTGCAAACTTGTATCCACAATAAATAGTTAGGTGAATATAAGTGCACCAATATTGTTAGTTGAATATAGTGTAGGATAAACACTACACCGTTTGTCTCAATAGATTAAAAGACAATAAAAAAAGTTAAACAAATAATCGAGACCGATCGAGTATATATAATCAGTCTAGATGGAGCAAATCCGTGAATTAATCTTGTCCTTTTTCTCTGCTTTATTATATGATGCTCGTCTATCAGATCACATCATGGCAATTTCTCTAGTGCTCCATAACAATAATTCTTCTCAACCACGATTTTGTTGTAGACTATAAGCATTACTTATCCATTGGCCGTAACCTTCGTCGCAATCATTTTATGCGAGAAGTTAATAGCCAGTAAGTAGACTATACAACCAGTTATACAGATTATATAGACTAGAACCTGAGCTTTATAATGTGTATACTTGAGTTTTTTATACATATAGATCACGAGCTCCATTTATAAAAATACTGAACTTAAAAAATTATGATGAAACTCAAAAATAATATATATGAGTTCGATTAAATTTTAATTTTTGACATTAAAAAATTAAAATATAAGTCAAAAATTCTAAAAGCTCGAAAAAAATACAAATAAACTCAATTAAATTTGTGATTAATAGCGCGGTACAATATTTGCATCGACTGATATTAGACCTGTCAAAACTCGACCCGCCCGGCCCGTTTTTTTAGGGTTACAAACCCAGTTTTTTCAACCCGTGACCCGTTTGATCCGAACCCGAAATGACCCGTTATTTTAGGGTCGAGATTCGACCCGAACGGGTCGACCCGTTGGGTCAAAGATAAATCAATATTTTTATTAAATGACCTGTTGGGTTATTTATATATTATATTTGAAAAAATTGTTAAAAAAATGTTTTTTTTATTATTAAAAATTACAACATAACTAAAAAGTCAATTTTATATCACTTTTACAATACTTGATAATAAAATAATTATTAAAAAAACATTAATTTAATAATTATGTCAATATAAATAATGTAAACGTTGAAATAATTAATGTAAACGTTGAATATGATTAAAAATATTAATTTTAAATATGTTTTACGTTTTTACAAATTAATTTTTTAATTAAAAAAATATATTAAAAAAGACGTTAGAAATTATTTCTTGACCCGTATTCTGACTCTAACCCGACCCGTATCTGACCCGACCCGCCCGACCCGTTTGACAGGTCTAACTGATATAGACTGAAATAGCATTTATAGCAAAATGCATATTCCGTATACAAATTTTCCCTTTAGATAAGACCCACTACAAGAAAAAAGTAAACGGACGACTAAAATGGGCGACTGAAAACAGTCGCCAATATCAATTTGGCGACTGAAATTAGTCG
>VHZZ01001101.1:153787-169147 GCA_009801015.1 Silene noctiflora | reverse complement strand
TACTGTAATTTCCACTGTTTAACTTCTCAATACCACTAGTTGAAAAGTTGATATCTCCCATGGTGACTTGATGATGCCCGGCTCAATCAAGTAAGATTGATCGCCGACCAATTTGCTTCACAGTCCCGGTCTGTGCACGCTAAGATAATATTGATCCCGGATCAATATTTGGACAAGATAAATAATACTCCGCCTTACTGGCTCTGATGCCAAATGTAGCGAATCAGAGTGTATTTTATACGGAAGCGTAATGAAAAATATTATGAGATAAGAGTAAGACGATAATAAAAATTTGCACTCTTAAAATAATTTTATTATCACTCAAATTAATTGGAAATATACCAATTACAAATAAACACTTACACTCTTAACTCACTAATATTATTGACTCACTAAACTCTTACGTACAAACTTTCTTATTGTTTGTTTTGCTTGTGAGTTCTGAGTACATTGCTCACACAAATGCTTGGCTATTTATACTACACAACCTRCTATTCAAATAGTGGCTTTCACACATACAAACACTATGCTATATATGACTAACTTGCCATCTAGAGCTAGGTAGCCTGCAAAACTAGAAAAGTTGGACAAAATGTTTTACCACTTATTTTCCATGAGCCTATTAGTGATAGCCAAGCCATTAATGTTGACTATAAGCATGAATATCTAGCAAATCATGGACGGAGAGGAGAGTAGTAGTTGAATTTTAACATTTAAAAGGTTGTATCGATAGAATCTGTGAGGATTAATTTTCATAGTTTTTAACTTTTTAGTTAAGGGTAGGCAAATGGGAAAATATGGTAGAAAAGTATTGAGATGATTAAAAAAAACGTATTACGAAAGTTTATTAGAAAGCTTACTTGTGGCATTGGCGGACTCGGTGTTCCTGAATCGACGATGTACACTTGATTGAACCTCAAATCAGAAGTCATGAGGATAGTTTTGACATTACCAGCACCTTAATATCAACCCCATTATCTTCTTTTGCCATTAAAACTAATTTGCAGAACTTAATAAGCCAATTACTCTGCATTCCCTTGATTACCGGAATATAATCTTGAATAATATGTAAATTCTTCCAGATTTTGAACCCAAACCTGTAGAGAAACAATGGATGAGCACTTCATAATACTTAAAGTCCTTATGCTACAAGATTCAAGTTTTACATTACTCAATCCCTCACACTCCTCCGACAATAGTACCTTCAACACCTTACTCCACACCACCAATGCATGCAAAGTAAAGTCCAAGAATTCAGCTTTCTTTATTTCAACTGAAACCAACACATTAAATCGAGGCCATATCACTCTTGCCCAATTCATGTGTATCCCTCCATCAAACCTAAACTTCTCTAAATTCCTATAACCAGAGAAATCCAAAATGAAATAGGACGGATAAATTACCCATCCGGCTTCAAAGTCTCGGTGAAATCCAATCGACTCGGAATCCCTACGTTCCTTAGTACAAGATGTTTCGGGATGGTCAATCGGTTTCGGTTATCACAAGATAACCGATCTCGTTCCCGATTTCCCTCAACAGTTACATTGAATGATTCTATATCATCACTTAACGAAAAATCGATCAAATTGCCAACCATTGGAATACATTCTTCGTTAACAACGATCTTAAGTGTTTTTAGAGGAATATTCTCACTCTTGAGAAATTTAATTCTGAAATTCAAACATTCGATCAACCCTTTTTTATTGTTACAACATGGAAGAATCCAGGAATTTACCTTCATTGATGCTTCGTAAAAACGTTTGGCAACCGAAGCAAACACACATAAGTCCTTCAAATCCAAGAAAGATAGGATATTGAATAGCATTTCTAAAGGAGGCTCAGTGAATTTATTCATGTTGTTTTTGGGTGGGAAATTGCAGAAGTTTTCTAAAAAGAAAAAATAGAGAGATTTTTGTTCAAGAGGTTGAAGACGATGTGTTTGATGGGTTGAAGTGTTTAACGGTCATAATTTGTGGTCAACGAGATATATATATATAAGCGACAATTTAAAAGGTTCCTTATTTTCTTTTCTTTTCTTTTCTTTTTTTTTTCCTTTTCTTTTGAGGGTAAGATAATAGATATTGCCTAATTCGATGGAGTTTCTATATTTATGTTTTGTTTTTTTAAAACAATAAACTTTCCTACATTTATTGTCACGGTACGCATTTTAGTAATCGTAGTATTTATTGCATAATATTTCCATTTGTATACTTCTAGTTCAAAAACTCTTAAATTTAATTCTCTCCATTATTAAGGACGTCAACCATAAATTAATCAAATTCTATCAATTGTGAACAATAATTGAAAGTAAAACAATGTTTAATGTGTTAATTACATGGTTATGAATTAAATCATATATGTTCATTTTTTCAGAATTTTTTTTTTAATTTAGGTTCTGTGGCAATTGCAAAGTATTACTGTAATTTATAGAGGTTGCAAATTATTAATTTGTGAAGATTGGTATTGGATGGTCGTAGCTCGGTGATGAGGTTGCAAGACGGTAAGGGAAGGGGTGATGAGGTTGCGGCATAGTATTTAGGTTCACTCGTGGCCTCGTGGCCTCATGGCCTCGTGGCCTCGTGAGTGTTACCGTCAATTGTCAGCGGTGGCAAAAGGAACGGATAGATGGTAGAGGTGGCCAGTAGGGTAGAGGTGGTCGGTTGGGTAGGGGTGTTGGTGGAGGTGGGTGGTGGGTATATAAATGTTGTGTAATACATTATGAATATGTTACCGTCATTGCTACACCAAAAGTGTGATTTTTTCTTGTTTTAATTTCAAAATTCGTCGATACTAAATAGGATCTCTCTCTAAAAAAAAGTGTTATTCTCTCTATGGAAAAGAGAGCTATTACAATTACAATCATCCCTCGCACCAAATAACAATTACAACCATCTCTTTAATTTCAAGAAAAGTTACCTAGAAAAAGGAGACCAGCATCATTAAGGCTAAATATAGTAGTGTTGCAGTGCTTTTTGATCGATTCAGTATCATTTTTTATCTTGGGTATCTTCATCGGAAATTTCTGGACATTTTAGGGTAGTCCTATTTATTTTTTAAGTTTTCTTTCTTGCAAATTGGGCCTTTCTTGTTTGTGTTAGATTTAATCTGAATAGAGAACATAAACTTCATACTAAATTACTCGGTATAAACTGTAGAGCGGAAGCGTACCTGATTACATGACGAAAGGTTGGGATGGACCGTCTGAAGGGACGGTCTTCGGGATTAGGTCTTCTAGTAGACACACATACCAATGGGGATCTCTCTACTGATGGGATACGGGGAGATTAGGTTATTGTATGATACCAGGGACCATAACCCAGGTGAATTATATATAGTTTCCTTACTCTAATACGCCCATCATGTATTAGAAACCTAATGGGTATCTACACAATTAAGATATCCGGCCCATACTTTATAAGACGTAATTAATTGTTCCCGTATTATATTATCCGGATGGATCACTATATTGGGCTAAACTTAAACGATAGAAAACAAATACAACTGGTACAATAGTGTGTCCACATAAATAGTATTGGACCCAATATATTCTTACAATCTCTCACTTGGGTCTAATATAGTTAGTGTGTGACACCTAAAAGAAATTGTATTTATTTTATAACCTTATGCGCTCATTAGTGCTATCAACATTCTAACCGTCTTATGCAATTCGGTTCATCAATCATACTAACATAGGATCAAAGTGCCTTTCCTACAGTTTGTCGTCGCGGGACCTCAATGGTCACATTTGTCCATATAATCAACGACATGAATCGAGCATGGGAGTGCAGCATGAAAAAAGCATCCGAATGTGATCCCTATATGCATATTTTCAACTGGCCCACCTTAGTGAGATCAACCAAAATAACACAGAGTGAAACCGAAAATCGAAATCTTTATTTCTGCATAACTTAATAACCGTAAACTTTAATGTGTCTAACATGACAAACTCCCACTTAAAATGAACTTTCTTAAAACAGAAACACCCATTTGAGCAATAAGCTCAAGAAAGACCGTGGGTGATAATTCCTTAGTAAGTGGATCCGCAAAATGGAGTTTGTATCAACATGTATAATTGACACCTTTTCACTCTGAATTGTTTCTTAAACAGTACATCATGTAATGTTATTAGAAACTATAATAACAACACATTTGTCATAAAATACTTAAGTGGTCTTTCAATACCGTACCGTTTGCAGCCTGTGACAAATGGTCATAACCAACTAGAAGTCGAAATGCCAAATGATCTCAACCTGAATCGATCTCCTATAAATAATGTTTTGTTCCAAATATAAATGACAAACATTACATTTCGCTGCCCTTAGTGGATGCAAGATCCTAATTTGCATCACCTTAATATCTGTCAAACAATAGAATGTATGCATTATCCAAATACATACAAACTAATAGTATGCACCTAACATTAAACATTTTCCCAAAACAGATAAATTAAGCATTACAATAATTTTTCTGAATAAATATTTTCTGTAGGGCATTTGAGACTCATTTGTTTCCTTTACTGAAAGGGTATAAAACAAAATTACTTGCATACTCCCACTGAATCTTTAGTATCTAATATCATCAATCACATTCATCTAAATCAAATAAGATGATAACATGATAGATTTAAGATTTCTTAAATGGAAAACCTTACTTAGAGCTTTATTGGATGAATTAACTTAATTTACAGAGCATCTACTTTGAATCTATTGAATCAAAGTTCTAATTGTTGCACTGAATAGTTTCATCAACGTCACAATTGAGAAACATATCTTTAACACTCATCCAATGTAACTGAAATCCAAAAAATGCCAAATGTCCTTATAGTCATTATCAACAAACTGGAATTCACTATTACATTACCTTTTAAATCCATCTTGGTAACAAATAAATACTTGAAACCAATATCAAAACTTTAGGTAATGAAACAATGTCCAAATATCATCGTCTATCAAATGACTTAATTTCCTTATTACCTTATGGCATTAGTCCACTTATGTGAGTTAGGACCTTCAATGGTGTAGCAAGAGGTGATTGGATCATCTCCTACCATCCATTATCTAACTCTTATTACAACATGTTAATCCTTCATTACATTGTTGTCCATTTTTATTCATATCGGAACAATGTAATTAATATAGTTGCCTTTATCCTTATTAAGTAGATCATCTAATAAGTTGGTTCATGAGATATTTGAGTTTGTTCTACCGAATTGATCTTATGATCCTGTATAAGGAGATTGAAGACGATAATATCATTGCCTTTTCTCCCACTCAAACTCAATATACTCAAAGAACCTCATAATTTCCGTCTTAAATAACTTAATTGTGGGATCATTACTTTATTACCCTTAAAACTTTAAATATTATCCAACAAAATAGTCATTGACTGTCTCTAAGTCCAACTATTAACCTTATGGCTTTTAGACCTCATCTTTAGTTAGTTGGACATGCCAAATGTGTAAATAAGTTACACTATGATTAAATAGTCGATGCCATTGTTAGAACTTTATCAAAAGACAGCCGCAGTCTTAAGAACTTATTACCAGAGTGATATGGAAAAGAGTACGAATAATCACACTCCTTACTAGCCTTAGGATCTTGTTTGGATACGCACTACACCATCCATATTAAGAATCCTCATATAGTGTAATATCAAATACAAGATCGAACATCTCTAGGCAATTCTTTAAAACATAACCTTAACGTTGTTATCCTCAATAGTCATTTTGTCAAAAAAAAAAATCACTTATAATAAAAATGACATAATTTTGATCCTTTACTGAGCAAATATAACTCAGTCAAACATCACTAAAAACGTCAAGAACTTAAAACTTCTCACAATTGATATTTAGATATTCATGCCTAAATTCGTCTACAAATTAACATAATAATTTAAACCATTAAAACTTAGGTAAAAAATGGTTCACCTTCTATATATGTTAATAGCAAGACACCTCAAATCATTTGATATATAATCTCTCTTTGGTTTGTCTTTATCCCCTTAAATATGAAAATCTGAAGTAAAGGGGACAACAATTTCAACTTGACACAAAACTTTAATTTTCCTTTTAATGTGTCATACTGAAAAGAAATTGTCATTTCTTAATTGTTCTTTATATCCACTGAACTTTAATGCAAACTTACTTAAAAGAGATTCCAATCTAAACTATACAAAGTTATCAAAAATGATGGATTCCATTATTTGAATTAGGAAAACACAAAAAAAAATTAAATGGACAAGAAACTAAATTTACCCATACGAAAAATAACTGTTTCCACCTAAAGAGTGGTACCAAAGTATTTTCCAAATTTAAACAAAAGGACAAGTCATTAATGATAACTAAAATAGTTGATTATCTCAAACACAGATGATGACTTGCCCTAAATAGATGAATCTTTCATCATCACTTGGCTTGTAACATCTTAGTTATACTTGCATCAACATCCTTATATGGGTGAAAAATCAAATCCACTCACCAAACAAGATTGGATATAAAAAAAATTAACCTTAGACAAACCCAAATAAGAAGCTTAATAACCTTACTGAGACACGAGGCGTTAAAACTGGTACTAGATTTTCTTTATGAGTCAAAACTCTTAACAAACCAGCAATTAGAAAAAAAAAAAAACTAGCCTTATGCTTGTTTTTATTTTATTGAGTTTGACTTTTGCAGCTTCTTAATTAACCGAATTAACTGTAAAATGCCCTTAAATATTTCTTTAATGTCACCTTAAATAATCACTAAACATGCATTTTGAATGTACTACTCCTAAAATCACGCGAGTTGACATGATATTTTAATCCTTATGAGTAGCAATTATATATACTCAAAGTAATGTTAAGATTATCGCGACCCAAAATAAATGTTTACATTCTCTTACCATTCACTTGATAAATGGTTTTATCCAAATCAAGAATGTAACTAAATATGACAGATATATAATAAGCATAAATGTCAAACTGAATGAACAAAACAAAATCCTTTTGTAATCAAATATTGACTACAAACTCACGTCAAACACTATGCCTTCCTTTGGGCTAACTCAATATTCACATGAAAATCCGAATAATCGTCACATATTTATTACCCAACGTGTATATGCAATTCGGCCAAATAATGGTCTTCCTTTGGGCCGACCATTATCCGCATGAATTATACACACTAAACCAAAAAATTTGAATTTATTCATCTTTAAAACTTTATGGGCATAATCCTTATAATTATCATAAATAAAATGACACTCCCTTAACTTAATTTTCAAATTCGAATATTGGCATCCCCATCATCACAAGATACCTAGCACAACATCTAACCTCTTCTTTGGACGATGATTAGACTTGTAAGTGGTACTCTTGGCGTAGAAATCAAATATTAACAATAAAATCATGTCAAATGTCAAGCCTTCCTTTGGGCCGACTTAACACTTACATGAAAACCGAATAACTATTACACATTTATTACCACAAGTATAATTGAATTCCGGCCAAGTAATAGCCTTCCTTTGGGTTGACCATTACCCGCATGAAATCCAACCACACAATTGTCTTGATATTTTAAATTATTCAATCTACACAATAGAGGTCACTTTGGCAACTTATTATTTCAATCAAAGAACCCAAAATATTAGACATTTTGTAAACCGTATAGCCAAATATTAATAATCTGAAACAAGTCCCATGTCTAAAAAATACTTAGTACCATACTGAAGTGCCACAATGGTAGTGCTTTGTCCATATTATACGAATAGAGACCATAAACTTCATACTAAATTACTCGGTATAAACTGTAGAGCGGAAGCGTACTTGATTACATAACGAAAGGTTGGGATGAACCGTCTGAAGGGACGGTCTTCGGGATTAGGTCTTCTAGTAGACACACATACCAATGGGGATCTCTATACTGATGGGATGCGGGGAGATTAGGTTATTGTATGCTACCAGGGACCATAACCCAGGTGACTTATATATAGTCTCCTTACTCTAATACGCCCATCATGTATTAGAAACCTAATGGGTATCTACACAATTAAGATATCCGGCCCATACTATATAAGACGTAATTAATTGTGCCTGTATTATATTATCCGGATGGATCACTATATTGGGCTAAACTTAAACGATAGCAAACAAATACAATTGGTACAATAGTGTGTCCACATAAATAGTATTGGACCCAATACAGTTTGTTCCTTCCAAGTTTTATGTCGCCTTAATTTACCATCAATCAAGTTTACTTGCATCATCTTTTAGTAGATCAACTCATTGAATGTTTCTTTTTGTTATGTTTTTTACCATTAAATCAAATCAGTAATCAAATTTTTTATTTAAAAAAAAAAAAAGAAAAGTCTAGTTTTGGGTGTATGTTATTTTGGTTTCCTTTGGATTACTTCATCTGTTTGGTTTGAGATGAGTAATTGACAACACCGAATGTCAGCGGGAGTATCCGATTTTGATCCAAATATGTTAACACTTTCTAAGAATTTCTGGATGAATTGTCTCCTTGGTTTTTTTGTCGACTATAGACTGATAAATGTAGGGAGAATATCTCAACTCATCTCCGATAACTGGGGATTAAAAGGGGAAGTAAAGGTTTTTCAGATGCAGGATATTTATATATTTCATTGTTACAATTCTCTTGATCATCGTGATATTTTAAATAAGAATGTGGCCGCTTTCAATGGAGCTTTAATGGTTTTTAAAGCTTGGGAACATAATGTTGTCCCGCGGACGGTCCGCTTTTCTCATGCTTGGTTGTGGATGAGAATTTGTGGCCTTTCATTTGAGTATCTCAATATGAATGTGGCATCTGTGATTGGGAAAATGATGGGCAGTAACGTTTCTATTGAAGAGGTTGAGAACGTTCCACACAACGACTATATTAGAATGAGGGTTAAAATTGACTTCTTTGGCCCTCTTTGTCCTGGTTTTTTCTTGTGCTTAAAGATAAGAAGCTTACTTGGGTCCAATTCAAAATATGAAGAGATGTTCAAATTTTGCACTAGGTGCGGGAGAATTTGGCATAAAGCTCAGGGGCGTCGATCTCCTAGTAGAAGCATTGAAGTCAGAATCAATAAAGGATTGGAGGAGGCATCTAGAAGAGGTTTTGCCATTTCACGAATGGGGTCAAACTTCACCATGTATCATCTGGATTTGTGTGCTAGTCCGTCTGCATCTAAACTACGTTTTTCTAGAACTAGACATGTCCTCAAATGTGATCAGGTACCGCTGCATGTTTATCATCATAAAATAAACATTTTGAAACAAGGCCATAAAAGGGGTGTATGTATTAAACCTGGAATGATTTTTAGCATGGAGGAACAACCCTTATCGGGTATGTTGGTCAGACTTGAGCACAACCATCATCAGTTTTGACATACAATCACTACAACAGAACCTGAATATTTATCAGAATCCTCATGTAGATACCTGTATCTGTCGATACTGGCATTTATAGAAATCCCGTCAAACACCAGATGATGATAGGACATGTACTTCAAAGGTGGTCATATCGTTATTTGAATTTGTTTTACAATGTAAAAGGGACGTTGTCGATGAAACATTTTATTAATGATATTTTTAAATGTTTTATTCGTTTGTTTTAATTTAAATGAAATTTAAATTAATCATTTCAAATTCATTTTATTTATTTAATTTGAATTTATTTTATTTATAATATTTATTTTATTTATAATATTTATTTTATTGAAAATAAAACATTTATTTTATTTTAATTTGGAAATTTCATTTGAAAAATCGAATTTCGAAAGTTTTAAAAACGAGTTGAAAACTCGATTAAACAAGTGATTTGGGGCTCGTTTTTAGCTCGATTTTTAAGCCCGTTTTCTATGCGAATTGGCACGAACTTCGAGTAGTCCGACCCAACTATCTACCCAACCCACCAACCCAGGCTCGATTCCCCATAACCCGACCCAATTTCAATCCCGAACACCTCGACACTAAAATAGCCCTATAAACCCGTGTTCAGCTCAACCCATTTCAACAAGCTCAAACCCGTCTCAAATCTTACCAAACCCGGACCCCATTACCACCCTTGCATACCTCACATATCCACCCATAAATCCCAACCCATATCGTCCAAAACCCCTCTCCAAACCTCGCTCAAAATCAGCCCAGCCGCCTTCCAGCTGCTCTGTTTTCCAGCAGCTTTTTGAACCTAATTCAAGCTCGATTTCCTCCTTTCCAAGCCTCCATACTTACCTACATCCATCATATTACCTTCCCCCATAAGGAAACCAACAAACCCTATCCCAATCCTCTTGAAAACCGCAGTCAAACTCCATACAAACACAAAAGTAGTCCAAACACAAACACCTTTTGAAACCCTACTTTAAACCGATTTCTAACCCTATAAATATCCATCTACTTTGACCATTATCAACCCTTAGCAACCTTCAACCATTACCCCAAAGCCTAGCAAAAAATCAGAGAAAAGGGTCGTGACATGCGCTTGAAAACAGAGTGTCAACTTTCTGTTTTCGTGCTTCTGTCGTTATTTATACCTCGTTTTTCGTGCCTAAATTATCTCAAAAATTATGATATCTTTAAATATTCACAAAATTCACACTTTCTATTTTCTAGAACATCTTTCAAATCTCGTTTGGTTAAGAAACGAAGTCGTGGTGATCGTTTGAAGTTGGCTACGCAAATCGTCGATTTCGAACGTGTTTCAAGTTTCAATTTTGCAAATTCAATTGTTTTCAACGATGACGGCCCCTCGGGATATACCTTACAATAGATTACGAGCTAAGATATCGATCAACGATACATGTAAGTTGAGGGTGCCAAAATTCCTTCCTTTTCCCTTTTATTTTCGTATTTTTATCGTTTTTTTTATTTATGTACTTTCATTATCGTTTTTATTATTTTATTTTTATTTGTTAAATCAAACTTAGTTTAATATCGAGTATGAGTTAAATTAACATTATGAACACCCGCGTTGACTCGAGTTGGGATTTAGATTTGTAAAAGGGCAATAATTAATGAATTTAATTCGTACTTTGTTTAAATTAGAATAATTTGAGCATGTTAATTAAATTTTTGATTAAGGCCTGTTTCTAATATGTTAAAGTTTTAATCTTTGTTTATCTATTCATGTTAATTGAATATGTTTATTTATTTTTAACCATGTAAAAATTGATTTGTGATGATTTTCCTGACTTATAATTTGTAATTTTAATTTAGGTAAACTTTTGTGATTTATTTCATTGATTTAGTATCTATTTTGCAATAAACACTGTTTTTGTGCAAAACCCGCGCAATGCACGGGTCTTTTTTGTCTGTTTCGTGATTTTCAGGGCCGTGCAGTGCACGGATCCTGTCCAATTTATGTGTCTTATTTTGTTTTCTTATGATTATTTTTGTTTAATTTCAGTTTAATTGATTTAATTTATTCTAGATTTTAATTTATATTGCTTATAATTTATGTTGTATATGTGTAATCTAACCCCTAATGTTTGTTAGTCTTTCTTATGCTAAAGAGTAAGAATATCTCTTTCTTTCCTTTTGCATGTTTATTTATGCTTAGAATAATGAATAGTCACATGCTAAATAGCTTGACAAGTTTAATTGCATTAAATCGACATAGAATGAAATTCACATGTTAGGGTTTAAAACAACAATTGCATATTCACATGTGATACATAGCCAAATAGTCATTGCTTTGCTTCGTAGAGACCGTTATTGTAACGGGCGGAGTTGGGTGTTTTATTAATGAAATTTAATTTAACTTCCTAACACGTAATCTCACAAGGACCTAAATTTTTGAAAAATTGGTTTGTAAATTCCACCTAAAAATTTAGGCGACTCTCTTTTCAAAAGTAAATGTTTTTATGAAATAAAGGCATTCCCATGGGCGATTTCCCTCATCCATAATTTGGCGACTCCGCTAGGGATAGTGAAACTTGAAAAGTAAAGTAATGGCAAATAGGCTTATCTATCACATGCTTCTTTTTTTATGTTGATCATGCATAAACCCAATTGAGACTTTAGGATTCGAACCATTTTCCCTCTTGGATCGATTCCAAGATAGGAGAATGACTCTCACTATGCCCGATTTAAGTATCAAAGTGGTTCCACCGAGGTTAGCAACTTCAACTCACCATTTTGTTACGGACTTGTGGTGGGTTGCCAGTTACCTAACAACGTAGGATCATTGGCATAAACCAATTTTTAGAAGACCAACTGAGACTTAGAAGAGTCTAGGCTCATGCATTGCATCCCTAAAATGTGAATGACTAAGTGCTATGTGATTCCCGATTCATTTTCAAAATCAAATCCTATCTCTTTTTTTCGAAAAAACAGGCCACCTCTTTTGAAAACAGAGCTTTTTCGAGCTGAAATGCTGCCCGTTTAGGATTAGACAATCCTAAACCTTTTCAAACTTACCTCTTTTGAAAAAAGAACATTTCCAAGTCGAAGTACTGCCGAATTAGGATAAAGTTTTTTGACCAAAATAAACTTTTTATAAGTCGGCATGCTGCCCATTTAAAAGCTCATTTTTAATTCGATCCTCTTCAGTTTCAAATTCCAATGAACCATGTTTCGAACCTAACCCAAACCTAGAATAGATTTTGAGTCAGTTGGGTCGAGTTTAGCCTAGTTAGGCTCATGTTGGTCTATGTCAGCCATGTTGGTCTTATCTAAGGTTCGAGTGAACCCTTTTGTCTAGCTAAACACACCCCTAGTGGGTTATCCAAGTCACCTCTTGGGTCCAAGTCATGTATGTCGACTATTTGGTCAAAGTTAAACCACAATAGGCCCTATTTAAGACACTATGAGGCGTCCCTTTTGAACCTATGAGCCATGTTTGGTTCAATCACGGTTTAGTCACACCATGTCAATGTCAAGTCTAAGTCAGAAAGTTTGTTGAGTTGGGTCAAAGTCCTAGTTAGGTCTAAAACCCCTTCCCACGTGTGAAACCCTGTACAACTGAGCCACTTAGCTCATTTCTGGGGTCTAAGTCCGTCTTTAAATCAAGTTTGAGTCCAAGGTCGTGTCTATGAGTCGAGTCCTTATTTGTACAGGGGTTTGATTCAGATATTGACTAGTTCGGGGTTTCTTTGTAGAAAGGTTGGCCAAGACTAGGAAAATGACAACTGAAGCGCTTGTGACTAAGATGAGTGATACACTGGAATAACTTATTGCTCGGTTAACTGCAATCGAGACCAAGATTGGTGGGGACGCCCTGTAACCACTACACCTGAAATGTTAGAGTTTGAAAGGCGATTCAAGCTCGTTGAAGACCAACTGAAACTTTCTCAAGGAGAGAGCATCCACTATGAAAATTCTAGGGCCTATGCTCCAGTCCATGATAAGCTTCCCAAAAACTTTGTGCTCGCAGATATACCTAAATTTAAGGTAATTGAAAACCCTCGGAAACACATTAGGTCCTACAAGGAGCACCTTGCTTTGACTAGTGTGCCTGCAAGCATGCTAACTTCTATCTTTGCTCAGTCTTTGGAGGAACATCCAAGGGCATGGTTCTATAACCTAGATCTGAAGAACTACTCTACATTTGAAGATCTAACTACTGAATTTTGTAGGCATTATGCTAACAATGTCGAGATCCAAACAACAATGAGAACTCTCGAGGTTATGGCCCAAAAAGAGAAAGAGGGCTTCACTGATTTCTTGGCCCATTGGCGCGCTGAAAACCTGAAATTAAATAAAAAACCCAACGAAGTCGATATGGTCGACAAGTTTGTGAAAAATCTCCAACGAGCCTACCGTAATGAGATGAAATATCAAAACTTTAGTACATTCAAAGATCTAACCCGTATCGGGAAGGAAAATCGAAGATGACCTCCGTGCTATGGAAATTGCTAAGCCAAAAGGGTACCCTTGAGCTTCTTCCTCGAAATCAAAGGCATAC
Organism: Silene noctiflora; assembly: GCA_009801015.1. Classification (NCBI taxonomy): domain Eukaryota; kingdom Viridiplantae; phylum Streptophyta; class Magnoliopsida; order Caryophyllales; family Caryophyllaceae; genus Silene; species Silene noctiflora. Next base: position 155,256 of record VHZZ01001101.1, on the reverse strand, counting down.
GTTAATGACGATCATATCCAAGCTATTAGCTTTTTGGGAGGAGCTTCCAAAAGGACACAACGCTCTAGCCCAAGAGTGTTCACCTACATAGGGTGTACCCATACATATGCCACAGAAAAACTCATAACCCAGGGAAAACTGAACCCCATAGGCCCAACTCCAGAGCCACCGTTGGAACAACGGGCCAAGTGGTACAACCAAGACGCGTATTGTGCTTATCATCAAGGAAAAGGGCACGACACAGAAAAGTGTTACCATCTCAAACATGAAATCCAAGATATGATCGAGAACGGAATGCTCTTAATCCCAACTATCAAGCCCAACAATATTACTAACCCATTTGGTGATCACGCAAATGGGGTCTTTGTCGAAGACAGTGATGATATGACCCATTTGATTTGGCCTGTATGTAACCTAAAGGGGACCTATGTGGATAAATGTTCGTTGATTGCTACAAATTCTAGCCAAGTTCGAAGAATGAGGTCCAACACGATATTTTATGATTACGAGTCGGAGCCTGTTTTCTAGTTTTTGTCTAAGTCGAGTTTAGGACTTTCCTTTCTTGCGATCGAGTCTTAGTTCCACGATCTAGGGAATGTCCTAGAAATCGCTCATTCTTGGAGTCTGTTAAATGTTTATCCTTTCGAATAAAAGTATTACATGTTCTTTTCCATATCTGTTCCACTCTTGTTCATCAATCTAAAATGCACGATGCACTCGAAGAGTGCTCCTAGTTAGGAATGTATCCCATTGTAGTTGGTAAGGTACCTTAGGATCCAGTGTTTGTTTCCTTTACCTATTCCATGTCTGGCGGTAGAAAACCTCCATCAAAGCCTGTGCTTAAGATAAGCCTAGTAAATGATTCTATGAAGAATCTAGGCTAACTCTTTGTTCCCATGTTAATGACGGAAGGCAAGCAGATTCCCCACAAAAACATCCCCTCTCTAAGAGAGTAAAAACCGACCTGTTTCAACAAAGAATGTTAGTACTGACCCATTTGTAAATTTTCAAGGGATAATTCAAATCGATAAGTAGAATACCACTAAGCATCGGAACGTCGAAAAACAAAAGATGAAAAAAAAGGAAAAGGGAAAAAGGGAAAAGAAAAAATAAAAAAATATTGAAGTTGCAAAAGCCAAAAGTCAGAGCCTGAAATGGAGATCAAATATCAAAGTCAGAGGCGAAGCCAAAACGGTTGATAAGTGCCCGAATTAGTCTAATTTCCTTACTCTTTTCTTCTTATTTTGGCCCGATTCGCGCGGGTTTGCGTGCCCTTATGTGCATTTTGTACCCCTATTCCCGTACTATGACTGTTTGTCTCGCCTTACAGAAATTGGCGCGGAAATCGAGGAAATAGGAGCCAAAGGGCCTGTTTCGGATCGTAGAAGGAAAGTAGTTGGAAAAAGCTCTTCAGTGGCTCCCAGCCGGTCACTTACCGGCAGCCGGCCAGCCGGCTGGGAGATCATTCC
>VHZZ01001101.1:27933-38018 GCA_009801015.1 Silene noctiflora | reverse complement strand
AATGGCAATGTATGATTTTGATGTGAGATTCTTCAAGTGTACTGGAAATTAGCGTAGATTCGAGTCCAACATCTATTGGAAAGTTAGCTTATAAACAATATTATATAGAAAACAAAGTTTGATGTGGGTGCACCTATTGGAAAGTTGAAGGAGATAGAGAACAGAGGTGAACGAGAGACGAGGGCTTTTCTGCTCAGCCTTTTGGTCCAGTAATTACTTGTAGTAAAATTTCTATGAAACAGTCTTATGATAATAGGGTTGCTAATAACTAATAGGAGTATAATGATTGGTGTGGATATGTGAATCCCATATTGTATCCCATACATCTGCTACTACTCAACATTGATCAAAATATGAATATACATGAAGATATGAATAAATCTTATCAACACTAAAACAAGTCCACCATTTTAGCTATCTCACTTAGCTGTTTTCTTACATAGTCCTAAAAGGCCACCAATTTAATAATCCTTTTTGTGTACTTATAGGTATCATGTTGCTAGTAGGATGGCGTAAACTAGGTAAGTCTATTAACAGCTTTTGAACTCTTATTTTTCTTATAAATTGCATTATTCAACTATGAAATATATTCAGTTTGTATTTTATTATGTGGGTTGCTTTGTATTATGGTTACTTAGACTCTTTGAATTTGTTTGGATTCAAATTTATGAGAAAAGAGGATGAATAGGAAGGGATTTGGAAATGAACCGATGATGTTTTCTTTTCATATTTTTGATTTAAACTAGCTTGGAATGAGGATAATTATTAATTGAGTAATAAGGACTTGTTTGGATTCAATGTATGTAATTTGTCCATCTATGAACATGTGTAATTTACAATGCAGGAAGCTAGATTCAAATCCGGTTGTTTTAGCAAAAGAAACTAAGGATTGAAGGTCGTATAGTTGTAAGCCTTCTCCTAGTTTTAGGTTTTCTTGATTTCCATTTGCTATTTATATATTTGTGCTTGTTGTTGTGTCAATTTCTATAATGATGATTGCTTGAGCTGGTTTCATAGGTAATATTGTATAATATGTTTATGCAAGTTCATGTTCCTCTAAAGTTTATGTACAATAGTGTTTGGTTTGATGTCAGGTATAACTTTTTTGCAAACTCGTAAAATTTCATGGAACTTGTGTAAGACAGTGACTAAAATTTATGATCAGACCATGTTGTTTTGAAAACTCGTTAGTTTTGATCGATCGAGTCCCGTGTTACTGTTCATCTTTAGTGACCGATGTTGTAATATATTGTTCGGGATGGGCATTCACCTATCTTCTTGTTTCTATATACTGTTTGAGATGGGTAATCACCTAGTGTGCATTGTTAGGGCTTTCAGTTAACGTATACGAGTATAAGACTGCTTAATATAGATGGTATTTCATTTTAATCTGTTAAAGTATGTTGTTCCATATGCTTTCCTCAATGGCTGACTTCAATTTATATCCTTCTCATGGATACATGAAGTTTTAGTTATCGTAGATAAATGATAATTTTGTATCTTATTATATCTTTTATGTTGTATTTAATGACAGGAACCCCAAGGAGATCCTGATGATCATGATGAAGTGTGAGCCTTTCCTAGCTGAAAACTCGACGCGGTGTTCCTAATTAGAAGGAGCTCAAATATATGGAACACACCACGAGTAGTACACCATTATATTAATTTTTTAATTACATTATGTAACTTATTATCATTATAACTTAATCAGAAATATTCTACAGGTAAGTATCTACTTAATATTATAGAATTAATATTATAGAATATTTATGTTCAAAACACGTGTATATTTATAATTTTGGAGTATATTTATAAATTATGGATTTTGAAAATATAATTGTTTTTTAATCGATTGCAGCTCTCATTTGAGGTGTCTTTCCCATAAAAAGCGCCTCAAATGTAATTTTTTTTAATTAAAAAAATACCTATTACATTGGTTTTAGTCAATAAATGATGTAAATAAGGTTGATATTTACATCGGTTCCCACCAAAACCGATGTAGATTAAATGTTGTTAACATCGATTTTGGTCCAAAACCGATGTAATTTTAAATGTTATTAACATCGATTTTGATCCAGAACCGATGTAATTTATATTACCGATGTTTTTTCTACAAATTCAATAAACAACGCCCCCAAAAGCATCGCTCAAAACCGATGTAAATATGCCTAAATAACCGATGTCAATAGCACTTTTTCTACTGTGTTTTTAAGTCTAAAATTATGAGTTTCAAATTAAATTAACATTTACATAGTTAACTCATAATTTTAATTGGATCTTATCATAGTTAAATATCCACAACTTTTAACTTAAAACACACAGATTTTTATTTTGTTTATTTGCAATACAAGTTTAGAGTTGTTTATTTTTGCCAAGTACTTCCTCTTAGTCTAGATAACTCTCCCTATTCATAGATGACACCGGAATTAAGGGTGTTTGAAATAAATTAGCTAAAGTATAGTGGTAGGGTGAGGTAATTGGAGAGAGAGATGGTTTTGTGAGGTGAGGTGATTAAAATAAGTATTGTTATGGGGTGAGGTGATTAAAATAAGATAAAATATGTGTATTGTGGGGTATTGTTGGGGTGAGATTATTAAAACAAGTATAAAACTTTACTAAATAAGGGAAGAATAATGATATTGTGAATAGATAAAAAAGGAAAGAGAGAAGATTATTTAGAATAGGAGGGAGTATAATTTTTGGATTAATAACTACCGGTCTTAGTTTGAAAACTGGTTGTTTCAAACAAGAAATTTTTGGATTAATAACTACCGGTATTAGTATAATTTAGATAATTTTTTTGCGGGGAGATTGTGCGAGGTGTAGTCGACTTTGCTCCATTGAATTGTTCTAAAATTGTAGAAATGGAGTTGTGCAATGAAAGCAGTGTCTGTTTTGGTTGAAGAAAGGTGATTAAAAAAGTAGGAGTGGGGTTAGTCGTTGGTTACTATTTGTGAAGATGACAATTGCTGGTTTTTTTTCCCCAAAATATTTGATTTTTATTTGGGGATTTTAGTTAATGGGCTGATCTCATAGTAAGGGGTGAAAGTTTCGAATAAATGAAGGTGGTTGAGAGCGTGGATTGTTGAGGTGGTGGCCGAGATGGAGGAGGTTGAGGCCGAGGCGGAGGAGTTGATGGCGGTGGAAGACTACAACTTCTGATCCTATAAGACAGTTTTATGGAGAGTAGTTATTAAATAAAATTAGGCCAAAGCAATACTACAACTTCAATCATTATGTCATTATATTACCCAAAACAATGTCAGTATGAATACCCATAAACCAATATTATGAAATCCTAAACGCCTCCTAGTGAACTCACCTCACCTCTTCCCTCCCTAACTCACTTTTATCCTTCCCTCATTAACACAACTTCACTCCATTATTTTACCATGTTTTTCATATACCTTACATCCCTCTCATACCCATTATTTCATCAAAAGCTATCTTTTACTGAAATCCTAAGCTCATATGCTTAGTTCGCCGTATTTACATGATTAAATAATGAGTAATCCTCTACTTTTTTATTTTAAATTGGCAAATCGAATAATCTAATATAAAAAGATAAAGATCTGTGTTTGCATGTCTCCAAGGGAATTTTTTTGGTTAGTTTAGGTTACTTTATAAATTTTTTTAATTTTAATTGGTCAGGTAGGGGTTAGACGATTTAACATAAATTATATTTAACTTTACTGACTTTGCCCTTTGTAAACTGAAATGTGTATAAACACTCGTTTTTTTATTAAGTTTTTTTTAATTCTAAATTGTTTTTAAACACCTGTTTTCCTATATGTGGAATTTTAGTATTTTAATTTTGCAATTTTCAGAAAGTCTATCTGTGGTCTAAAAACCTGTTTTTATATATGTGGAATTTTAGTATTTTAATTTGTAGATTTGCTGATGAATTTTAGTCATTTGATTAAAAAAACTCTAGCATTGTAGCTTTTAAAATTGGAAAGAAAAGACTTTTACTTGTAGGTATTAATACAACTAAGACATTTGTTATCATAAAATGTTATTAAAATATATTTCTTGGAATTAAAATATTTTGTTCTTTAACTTTTTAGTTCATTTACAGTTAACTTATAGTTGTATTTAGTACTTATATTTCTTGGTAAATTGATAGTTTATTATTTAATAATTTTACCAAGATACTGTGATTTTTGTAACATTGATTTTTTTATCAATTAGTGTAATTTATTGAACTTTATTATTAATGTTATTTTTATTATAATTTATTATTGTAGTAAAAAATTGGACTGAATTTTTTTATTTAAATTATTCATTATTCGTTATTTTATTAGTATTTACGTACGCACAAAACATAATCGTAAACATTTACGTACAAAACATAAACATAACGTTTTTCAGAAATTAAATCCATTTTCTTTGTTGCAGGTCCCACATATACTCTTTTAAAAAAAAAAAAATTAATGTGATGATGTGGCTTAATGAGGATGGGTTAAATGATTTTGCTTTTATATATATATAGAATAGACTAATTTTAACCCGCGAAAATTGCGCGGGTTTATTACTTAACATTGTTAATAAATTATATTGAATTAAATACATGTTAATTATATATAAATGCAACTTTTATTTAGTATTTATATTGATACATTCTTCCACTGATCTTAAGTTCACGGATTTTTATTTTATGTTCTTTTAATTAACCCGAATTATTAATTAACCCAGATTTAAGTCCATCACATGGACTAAATATCTCATCTCAAGAGAAACTTTATTCATTTAACCTAACTTATCTACTACTTCTATCTCTCGCCTACATATCTCGATAGATAGTAGAGACCTATATCACCTTGTTTAGTCTTCTCTATCTCATATTCAACTCTTAATTAGCCATTTTTTCATTAGTTTCATCATAATTAACTCAATTCTCACCACTTTCTAACTCATCTGATCACCTAATCTCCAAATCCTAACATGTCTTTTCCATTTTTTTATGTGAAATCAATTAATCTGATATAGAAATGAACATCTTTGTTTGCTTGTCTCAAAAGGTTAATTTTTGGTTGATTTGGTTTTACAATTTTTTTCGTACAAATGATATTGATCTAAATTCTATGCTAAAAAAAAAGCTACAACATTTTTAATTTTATGTTTGTCTATTTATTTATTTTAATAATAGTAGAGAACTAAAACAAACAGTATAATTTCCGTAAATTAGTGTATTTACATTTTTTTACGAATTATTGTAAATTTCCTTATGGCTTTCTTCCATTAATTTTTTTTAGATTCTCAATCAAATATATTTGATAAGCACTGGATTAATGTACTTGTAATTTACAATTTATTTTATTTGATACTGTTAGCAAAGAATTATTAAACTCTAATAAAATGTAATGTAATTTTCTCTTTTTTAATACCTTTAATAAAGAAAATGTTAGTCACAAAATTAAAAAATTGAAGCAATTGAGTTTGTGAGGAAAAAGATTATGTAGTCATATTGGGTAATCAATTATTCATTCTCAAGCTGACCCCACCACATGCCAATAGACAATAAGTTTTCATGTTATAAGAATGACGTGGATTAATGTGAATACTTTAAATATTTCTGTTTTATTATAGATAAGATTTGGAAAGGTTTGGTAGAAATTATTTCAATGTGGAAGGATATATGCGATGATTAGAAGGGAAAATAATTAGCTATTTTATTAGGGGTTAATTCATATGAATAATGCATACTATTACTCACCTTCTAAAAATAATTCGAATTACGTTTTAACCAACAATAAACCCAACTTTACATAGCCTCTTCTAAAAATAGACTAACTTAATTTTTGACTTATTATTAACCTATTGAATCAGGTTACCCAATTAACAAACTCCTTTTCATTCCTTGAATTAAATTAAATTCCTAATTAACTCTCCACTTCCTTCAAGCCCAATCCCCAACCCCTAACCTCCCTCACCCTGATCCTCCATCACCATCATCAGTCCTCACTGAGTTTAGCGTCGATCACCAAATCCAGCATCGCCAGAGCTCCGTCATAATCTCGTTGTCAATCACCACCAATCTGACGTCCCCGACATTGCTTTTTGCACCACAACTACTCACTTACCAACTGATCACCAACTTCAGTGAACACCACCGTTGACTAGGTGGTCGTCAGCCCTCCCTCCTCACAGTTTGTCATATAGCGGTGCGCCGACTAGTTATAGGTGTTCTAATAGAATCACTCCGGCTACCCTTGTCAAAATCTAGTCTTAACCCACAGGTCCCCGAGTGGTCGACTAAACATATTCACGAGTCCATCCACGAATTCTCAAACGCCGATGCCGACGTCGACGCCGACGCCGACGCCGACAATGATTCGAGGGTAACGTGTTAAATCCTAGCCTCTTTTTTAGGCCTGTTGGGTGATGGTCAATGGGCCATGGGTGATGGTTATGGGGTGTTAAGTAAGGAGAATAAGGCAGATGGTTAAATAATAAGTGGTATAATTATTAAGAAAAAATAATTAGAAAGTTACCTATTAAATAGGTAATCGGTCACTCGGTCTATTTTAAGAATTGTATACCTAAAGTTGGGCTTATTGTAGGTTAAAACATAATTCGGATTATTTTGGAAGTCGAGGAATAGTATGGATTATTCATATGAATTAATCCTTTTATTAGTTTTGGAATTATTACCAAAATTCGGATTATTTTTGTTTCCCTAAGTCCTTACCACAACCATTAGATCTTGCTTTGTGGATGGTTGAGATTGGAAACAAAAAACACACTTAACACTAATTAGTTTCCTATACCCTAATTAATTCTACTTTTTCTCTCTATCCTTAATTACACATTCACTAATTCATTATCCTATCCACTTAACACTACCTTTTCTCTTCTTATGCTAACAAACTTATACGAAGTTTACGACACTTATACCGTTTTACAAGTGTAACTTTAATCATTAATAGTGTAACTTTATACTACAAAGTCATTTTGACGGATATTATTTGAAATTTGTAATTCTAAAACAAGTTTACGACAATTTTGCGTTTTACGAGTGTAACTTTACTCTTTTTCGAGTGGTTTTGACGATGGTTATTTTGAATTTTTTGTAATTTTAACACAGCTTATTGTAACTTGAGTGACTTATAAGTGTAACTTTAGTCTTTTAGAAGTGTAACTTTAGTCTTTTAGAAGTGTAACTTTAGTCTTTTGAGTGTGTAACTTTAGTCCATTGAGAGTGTAACCTAGTCCATTGAGAGTGTATCTTTAGTCCATATTAAAAGTGTAACTTTAGTCCATTGAGAGTGTAATTTTAGTCCATTGAGAGTATAACTTTAGTCCGTATTAAAAATATAACTTCAGTCCATTGAAAGTATAATTTTAGTCATTGAGAGGGTAACTATTATCAATGCAATAGTAATAGAGATAAGTGTAACTTTAATGGATATAAGTGTAACTTTAATATAGTACAAGCATAACTTTAACGAGTGTAACTTTAATAGAGTACGAATGTAACTTTAATAGAGTACGAGTGTAACTTTAATAAAATACGAGTATAATTTGAAAAGAACAAAGGAAAACCGGATCTCAAAATCACCATAATAACAAGACAATTTTAAATGAAAAATCTTTACAAAATATATAACAAGACGAGATTTGTAAAAATATAAAATAAGACGATATTTGAAATATAAAAATATAAAACAATAACAACCCTACAAAATAAATAACAAGCCAAAAAAACATAATAATACGATTTTTTTTTCAAAAATATAATTTATATTTATTAGATCTAAGAATAAAATTAATAAATTATACTTAAAAGTTCAAAAATATACTACATATATGGTGGATCTAGAGATTAAAATAAAAAACCAAGTTCATAATAAAAAGACCAAACCTCACAAAACAAAAAGAAAAATAAAACAAAATCTCAAAAAACAAAAACCAACCAAATCAGAAAAAAAAAACCGTTACTTTAATAGAGAAAACTGTAACTTTAATAGAGATTAGTGGAACTTTAATAAAGAAAAATAAGTGTAAATTTAATAGAGAAAAATGTAACTTTAATGGAGAAAACTGTAACTTTAACAAGACGAGATGCAAAAAAAAATATAAAACAAGACGATTATTGGAAATATAAAATAAGGCGAGATTTGGAAAAATAAGATAAAAAAAACCCCATAAAAAACCATCACCACCTCATTAAAAAAACTAGATCTGAAATGGCGACCCCACCACCACCTCGCCGCGCGTTTGTCTTCACACCACCACCGTCGCTCTCTCTTCCTCACTCACCCTCAACCACCACGCCTCCTCCCTCTTTTCCTTTTTTTCAGATCTGAGAAAAAAAAAACGACAACCAACACCCACCATCTCCTTTATTTTTTGAATTTGTACTTTTTTTGGTGTAGATCTAGGTTTTGAATTGTAGATCTGAAAAAAAAATAAAGAAGAAGAAATGATAAGAAGAGGTGGCGGCAAGGTGAGGGAGGCGACGGAAGGAGGAGGGAAGCTTGGCGGCAGCAGGGGAGGCGTCGGAGGTGGTGGAGGAGAGGAGGAGGGAGTGTGGAAGTGGTGTCAGCAAGTGCGGTGAAGGGGTCGTGTTGTGGTGGTGAAGGAGATTGTGTTGTGGTGGTGGTCGGAAAAGGAAAGAGGAGAATGTGAAAGTGGTGGGTTGAGGTTGTGGGTGATGGAGGAAGAGAGAAAATAGTGAAAAATGAGAGAGTGAGTTGTGTGATGTGAGAGAGAAGTGAGTGGAAGAATAAATTATATATAGTAAATTAATGTTTAATTAGGGTGAATTAGTGAGTGTAGAGAGAAGAGGGTTAAATTAGCTAATTAATCACCTTTGATCTCATCCATCCATCTTCCTCATCCAATGACCCTAAATAGGACTTATGGACTCAATCACCTCTTAGGGGTGGACTCATATGATCCTAATACTATATATATATATATATATATATATATATATATATATATATATGAGATCATGTGAGTCATACTCTTTAAGTTAAGTCCCTAAGTCCTCATCCTAACCTTTGGATCTAATAAATGGATGGTTGAGATTAAATTAAAAAAAGGGCTGAGATATATAAGCAACAAACCCTATCTCTCATTTCACTGCCTCCACATTTCTCTCTCTCACTTCTCTCTCTTCCCCTCCTCTTCTCTCCTCCTCTAATCTTAATCCACCGTGCTGCCACCACACCATACCACCGGATCTTCACACAACCCTCCACCTGTCGCCACTACGTCCTCACCGACACCGACGCTACCACACCAGATGCACCCCCACGCAAAACCACACCGCCGTACGTCTTCTTTCTTCTTTCTCCTCTTTTTTCTCCCTCGCTAAAACCACCTACCACTGTTGTCGTTTATCACTCCGACCAGCAGACGACCCCCTACGCCGGTCTTACTCCCTCCTTTCTCTCTCCTTTTTTGATTTCAGATCTAGCAGGTGAAGGGAAAATAAGAGAGAAAGAGGAAGAGCGGTGGTTATTGGCGGTCGTGTGGGGATGTGGTGGTGGTGGTATATCTCGTTTTTTTTATGAGATTTTTTTTTTTTGGCTGGCTTATGGTGGCGTTAGGTTTTGATGGTAAGGGGAGTAGATCCGGCAGGAAATGAGGGTGCTGGTGGCCAGATCTATGCTTTTTTTTTTTCAATTAAAATTTGTAGTTGGCGATCAGAAGGTGGTGAGGTGTGTGTTGTGGTGGTCGGTGAGAAAGGAGGGTGGTGGTGGTGGTCATGGTTGTGCATAAGTTGGTCTGACTAAAGTTACACTCCTACAGTACTAAAGTTCCACTCCGTCGGACTAGAGTTACACCCGTATTGGCCTAAAGTTATACTCTTGCAATACTAAAGTTACACTCCTGTCAGACTAAAGTTACACTCCTGTCGGACTAAAGTTACACCCCTATTGAACTAAAGTTACACTCGTAAATGACTGAAGTTACACTCCTAAATGAATAAAGTTACATAAATTTGTTAAAATTACATAAATTTAACATGTAATAAAAATTAATGTAATAAAAATTAAATAAATTCAAATTTTTACATAAAAAGTGACCTTAAAAGACTAAAGTTATACTCTTAAAATACTAAAGTTACACAT
>VHZZ01001099.1:77864-95505 GCA_009801015.1 Silene noctiflora | reverse complement strand
CACCACAACAGCAATAAAAGACCTCGACAACCACCCTTCTCACCTCCCTCGTGCGCGCAAAACAGAGCATCAGAGCAGCTTCTTGTTCTCCCTGCCGGTCCACCGGCGGCCGGCCTACCACCGTCCAGGAGCATCAGCCTACTTCCTTTCACTTTCCAGTAACTTCCCTGCCGGCCAATTGACCGGCGGCCGGCAGACCGGCTCCCACAGCTGCATTCTCCCCTGTTCACGCATAAGTTCAACAACCCGTCTTCCCAGCCGGCCATCCGGCAGCCTGGCCACCGGTTGGGACCCCACCTATATTAAAATGAAAGTTGAAGAGTCAGGGACTTGCCAGCCGGTGATGGCACCGGAGGCCGGCAATCCGGCTGGCCGTAGCTGGGCACGAAAAGAGGCCCACTCACCCTCCCCTATATAAACACTTTTATACTTAGTTTTTTTTTATCCAATTTTTTTAGTCTAGTTTTTAGTCTAGGTTTTAATAGTTTATTCTCTCAACTCTCTTATAATTAGTAGTAATAATTTGTAGTTAGATTAATTAATAGTTAATTAGTTTAATTAATCACTCTTTAGTTTATTCAATACATTATTATTCTCATTAGTTTACATTTTATCTCGGTTTGTAATTCGAAGAAAGTAGACTTTCATCCTCCTAATTCAATCTAAGTTTCTTCCTTTATTCATTATGGGTATAATTCTCCTCTTAATTTCTTGTTATTTCGTTTATTCACATGTTCCTTGCTAGTCTACTACTTGTCTTTATATTATGTTTGTTCTTGCTTTGTTCTTGCTAAAGTTTCATCCTTTTATGTTGTTTGTTGCAACTATGTTTGAGTAGTGTATGGTTAGGATGAAGGGGGATCCTTTGTAGTGTTAAAGGGAGGGTCATGGCTTGAATTGAGGGTGTTCTTGGGTTGTTTACATTTGTCTTGTTGTTATGCACATAAGGTGTTTGTAGAAATGCTTGAATGAGTAAGTTGGGTATTTTCTCTTACAATTTGTCATCTTGTTGAGTGAGTAACTTAACTAGTGTCTAGGGCATGCTAAACAACTTGTAAACCGAGTCTAATTGAATGAGTAAGTCGATTAATACTTGGTCTAGCTAGGATTTGCATCGAGAGGTCGGGTCTTATGCTTGATTCGCCCGAGATAACCCCAATTCCTTATCCATTACCCCTTCCCTTGCTATATTGGAGAACCCGGGTGTCCTAGCCTTTTCTCTATCTTAGTTAATCGTGTCTTATTTGCTTGTTTGTCGGATTCCTTCCTTGTTTTAGTCATAGCTTATAGTTAGTCTTCATTAATTGCCTTGCTAGAACTAAACTAGAGACAAACAATCGATTTGAGGTCCAATCCCGTCCTTTGGGTTCGACCTTCGTAATACTACGACGATCATTCGTCCGCTTGCGAGGTTATACAAATTTAAAGCTCATCAATGATTTGACTCACTTTCCAAACTCGGGTTTGACCTTTGACCATGTTTGACTTGACCAAAACTATGGGCTATTACATACACACCTTCGTCGATCTACTCAACACGCAAACAACAGCTTCCATCATTTTCTTATTGATTTCACTACGCTACGGTTTTCAAAAGGGCACTTTCCAAGCTCCCATAGCAGCTAGACTCAGGAATTCGAGATAAAGGCTTCCATTATTATATTTGACGGGATTCGCTCCACATTTTTATCTCCGAGCATCATTTCGTACAAATATAAACACACAAAAGTAGAGAACATGGGAATTTGGCACTAAAATGGCTTACAAGGATGACTTGTAATTATCTCACTCTTGTAAGAATGAAGTAGCGATCTATTAACTTGCAAGCTAATAAAACAACACAATTATAAACTTGATTTAATCTCTCAAATTGAATGAATAAAACCGATTACAAAGCCTCCTATCTATACTAAAATAGACCAACCTAAAGACTCCTAAAAAAAATAATAAACCTTCCTAAACTAATTAGGAAATAATAACTAGTCTATCTAAAATTAGAAAACTAAGCTTTCCTAAATAAATTAGGAAAGTATTACACCAACTCGAATTAGGAAAATAAGATAATCCTATTTGTGCTCAAAGTACTTATTACCTAAATATAATTAAACTAGGATATGACTTATTATGGTAGAAGTCTTGACATCTCAGCCTTGGATGCCAAGTAAACAGCTGAACACGTATGAACAATACTAAAGCATTTCGAATAGTCCTGGAGTGTGTTCACTTCCCTCGTTCTGACTGATTTCCTTCTAAGTTACCATATTCACTTGACTTGAGCCACTCTTTAATCCTTCGACTAAGTTGGAAATGTCTTGACTTATCAATACTTCGTTATCACTAATTGCTCCTACCTCAAAAACTTTGAATCTTTTGTACTTGTTTATATGTTGTGTTATAGACAGTTATACTATAATACCTCATTGCACACTACTTTGGTTACTCATGTCCACATGCTAATTGTACAGTCAGTTACACTATTGTATAATTGGAGTTGTGATGTTATTTACGCATAGTTAGTACAGTCAATTACTTGTACAGTTTTTTAAAGGCTACTTCATATAGGTGACTAGAGCTATCAGTTATATACTGATTGGAATGAATAACCGCCAATTCCCTGTGGGATTTGTTGTAGGTCTATGTTCAAGTGTCGTTTAGTGTAGAATCGCATTGAGGAGTCTAGTCAAGTCTTAGGCTCTGTTTGGTAAAACTAATTAAAAAGGTAGCTGAAACCTGAAAAGGTAACTGATAATGTAGCTGAAAATTAGGAGCTGATAAGCTAACTGATTATATATAAAAAAATATTTGGCAACTAACTGAAAAGGTAACTGATTTTGGTAAAATGACGTAAAAGCATATGATAATTATTTAATAGCATAGATTTAAGGGGTAAAAAATGAAAATCAAATCAAATCGGGTATCTGAAATCTCAAATGCTAGCTTATTTGGTAAAATAAGCTACTTGTCAAACGCTTACAAAAAAATAAGGTACCTGAAAATTGGTCAAATAAGGTACCTAAAATGCATTGTCAAACAAAGCCTTAGGCATATAGGCAGTGGTGGAATGTTATACATAGTACCGTGGTAGTAGTTTTACGCTCTTCCTCGGTGAAGGCAATTGTTATATGCTGACAATTAGTGGCAGTTGTTATACACTTTAACAACGTTAGTCCATACAATATACTTTGGTAGGTGGAGGTAGTTGTTATACACTCCATTGTGGTTATTCTTGATTGTTGCGAGACGAAAATTCGACATCAATTCTTTACAGTTCTCCAAAATACACAACGTAGATTCAAGTAGCACTCTACATATGTATCTATCTAGAGAACATAAGGGAAAACTGCTACTAAATTTCGCCCACAAAACGATCAAGAAAGAAGACAAGTATTTACCACATAACTGACACAAAAGGTTAAAAGATATACCTAAAATGGAGATTATTTAAAAATTACACCTATGAGTAATCTTTATAAGCAGTGGAGTCGGTGATGGGTTGGTGGTCGTAATGGTGGTTTTTTCCCCTAACCCATAACCCGCCCGCTCGACCTGTTTTATAGGTCTAGGCTAATTAAATCTGACAAACATGTCAATCAGATTAGGTGCACGACTAGTCAATTTGAGTACGGATCATTCGGGTTTGTAAGTATCCAAGTTCGATCGAGTTAGTCAAATTATTTCGATTTCAGGTTAGTTTAAGGTGTGTTTCTTATCAGATTGAATAGGTTAGGTCAATTCCAAAAACGTGTCAATCATGGGTCTTTTTATTTATAAATCGAATTATTAAGGTCGGGACCGTTTTACCGGAATTTTACAAGAACAAATCCTGAAAAAGGAAAATGGCGTAAAAGCAACAAAAACGTTAAAAACCGCCAACGGAAAAGAAGGGAAGCGAGTGAGAGAAGCAAACGCAACTGCCCAAAATCCAACCCCCACGTTTCTCTTTCCGCTACAGTAAATCTACACTATCAACTAACCAACATTTATTCTCCTCCATTTCCTCCCAAAAAAAATAAAAAAATAAAAAAAAAATTAATCACAGCATTCAAGTATTCATCAATGGCGGTGCTTAAGGTACTCTTCTCTCTCTGTCTTCTACCTCCATAATTCTCGCCTAACCTAAACTAACCTCAAACTGAACATGCAGGAGAAGCAACCACTACGCTTAACGACTCTCCTCTTCCTTCTCCTAACTTTCTCTCTCCTATGCAACTCCATTGCTGCTCTCAAGGTTTCTTCAATGCCGATTTTTCGATGCTTGATTTGTTTCTGCTGTTGAATTATGCTTAATTTTCTTTATTAGTTTGAAATTTGCGTAATCGAATACATTACCGTTCTCAAGGTTTCTTCAATGCCGATTTTTTTGGTGTTTGAATGCTTACTTAACTTTATTAGTTTATATTTTGCATAATTAAACTCGATTACTGATCTCGAGGCTTTTTCAATGGCGGCATTTGATGTTTGAGTTAGTGTTACTGAATTACGCTTTTGTTTTAGCATAATTCAACTCCGTTGCTGCTCTCAAGGTTTCCTCAATGAAGATTTTTTGGTGCTTGAGCTGTTTGTGTTATCGAATTATGCTTAATTAACTTTATTAGTTTGAATTTTGCATAATTTAAGCTTGGAGAGACGTGCGTATCGGACCGCAACTGCGATGACGGACTTCACTGCGAGACGTGTTTAGCTAATGGCAACGTTCGACCTCGATGTACTCGTATTCGACCTCTTAATCCTTTTTCCAAAGTAAGTATCGTTTTCTCATTATTATCTCTGTTAATGTATCTTTGTTTGATGTTTTCTCTGATTTAATTTTGACATTATATGAATGTTCGAATGTATGAAGGTAAAAGGTTTGCCGTTTAACAAGTACTCATGGTTGACGAGTCACAACTCGTTCGCTCGACTCGGTCAGAGATCGGCGACTGGCTCCGTTATTCTTGCTCCTACTAATCAGCAGGATACCGTTGCTTCTCAGCTTCAGGTCAATTTCTTTGTCATATAACTTCTACTCTCCGTGTTTTTTTGGAAAGTATCGTTTTGTAGGTTAATCATAGGGTTTTGAACTCGGTTTAAATCGAACTTCAAGCATGAAAATGCATTGCATTACAGTTCTCGGTAGATTGTTTTATGTTAATGTACTTTAGTAGATAGATGAGTTTTGAGTGATTGTAATAAATTGTTCCACTTAAACCAACTTCAATAAGTGTGAAAGTCGGATTGATGCTTTAGAGCAATATGGCTATATGTAATGTATTTTATGCAGCTGATGAATAGGTTACTTTTAACACCTAGGCTTTCCGATCTATTATACTAAATTGCTGGTTGTTGCTTTACTTGTGCTGCGAATTTAGTCGTATAAATGTACGGAGTAGTTTACAATTTGAATTTCCTAACTGCAATTGCAAATTTTGAATGTTATCGGTGTTTTATTGTTTTGTTTAGTGCGATTGCTTGAATGAATTTCTTGTCAGCAATGGCGAATCATTAAGAGCAGACACTTTTTAAGTTTATACACATTTTAGTCCTCGTCCATTGGCCCTTGTTTCCCCAAGTTTTGTGTAATGGTTGTATCACAGTTTTTAGACTAAGAGTTGAAATCTTACCCTTTAACTTAAGCTACTGCGAGATCCAGCATTGCTTGTAAAGATTAAGCAGTTTACAGTACGTTGCAATGCTTGTTGTGCGACGCGTTTATACTCAAAATGTAGCCTAAGGACTAAACTGAGGAAAAACTGTAAAAGAAATGTGGAGGTAGCAACGGAGACTGTTAAGGGAGAGAAAAGCAAGGGATTATTTGGTACTTACTGCAAGTGGTACTATGATAGTATATCCAAAGAACAAAGGCCCTTTGGTATTTAAAATATTGCTGTAAAAAGAGTCAAGGACAATTGTTCCCTGCTTCTGTTTCTCAATAAGTTTATTATTGTCAATGTGTTGAACTTAGGCACTATTCATTTTTCTGGTTACCTAATGTCGCAATTGGCTAACAAAGCCATCGTTGTGTGTCATATGTTGATATAATGTAAATTATACGAACTATGAAAAAAAGGACTTGGCAAAATGATAGTGCTTCTCATAGAAAGGCTGTGTGATGATAATTCGCGACTTCAAACATACAAATAGAGTTCTGATATATTGATGCAAACACCCTTTCTGCCTGAGCATCAACAACTGACTCTCATACTTTTTGCTCATAATAGCATTATAGCCTATATGAGCATGCTTTTATTAATTAACCACATGTACAACACATGTTAATGTTGGTGATTTGCCCTATCTGCTCTTTTACTACATTAAACTTTCTACTCCTCTAACCCAATGTTTATTATCCCCATATGACTTTAACTATTAAGCTATATTGATTTATTGATTTGCCAGACACTTTCTCTTTACAATAGTTACAAGTTTACAACTCCTCTATCCGTAATATGGAAATAGTTCTGATAGATCAAACATGATACATTTTATGCACTTTAATAAAGGATCAAAAGTTAACATCTGTAAGTCAATGGACGTTGGTTTTTGATCATTTATATCTTTGAAGACCAAAGTCAAAGGGTAAATTTGGATGGATCCCTATTTGGTGTAATTGCAATGGAGATTAAAAATAACGAACAAACCAAAATAACTTCCACTATTTTATAATACTAGGTTTACAAATTGTTTTCACCGAAATAAAGTGGATATCAAAGAATAATGAATTTTTGTTGTAATACTAAATGATAAACTCCCTCAACTATTTATAATAGCTAAGAAAAACAACTTATGAATTCTCCGTTAATATATCCTATTCATTCATTTAATAGTAATGAGAAAATGAGAATTAGAATTTCAAGGATTATTTACGTAAACTAATTAGCTTAGTTATATTTAGCATCCACCATAAATAGGAATTAGGGAGTATCACCACACCGGAACCATCACAGCATTCATCAAACTTCTTGGCTAAAATGACCTTGGTCATCGTGTCCGACCAATTATCATCAGTGTGAACTCTATCAAGTTGTAGCCGTTTCTCTTCTATCACTTCTCAAATCCAGTGATAGCGAACATCGATGTGTTTTGATGTTGAATGATAGGCTGAATTTTCAGCTAAGTGAATAGCGCTTTGATTGTCAAAAGTAGAACATATTTTTCTTGCTTTGGAACATAAGACATTCTTGAACCATAACATTTCTTTACACGCTGCCGCAATATATTCTGCCTTTGTAGTAGATAAGGCAACACGTTTTTGCAATTCATTCTGCTCTATAGTAGATAAGGCAACACATCTTGTTAAAGAGTAGCTTAGACTGTATGATGTGATAAAACATACCATGATCATGCCCTGGCATATTAGCATATACTGCAATAAACCTATCTGGAATTTCTGCAACAAATTGTTGTCTATGTTGAGAGTTGGTACTTGTTTCCTTGCAGGATGGTGTAAGAGGCTTGATGCTTGACATGTATGATTTTGAAAATGATGTCTGGCTATGTCACTCCTTCGGGGGGAAGTGTTTCAACTATACAGCCTTTGTAAGTTGTTTGTAGCATTTCTAAGCAAGTGTGGAAGTTTATTTCTGTTTTACTTTATTCTTTGAATTTAGGCCTTAATCCCATTTGTCTGAATTGGTTTCATTCCTTGTACTCAATTCTTATCACTGTTTCTGATTGCTCAGCAACCTGCCATCAATGTTCTACGTGAGATTCAGAGTTTCCTGGATACAAATCCATCGGAGATTATAACCATCATCATTGAGGACTATGTCACAGCTCCCAAGGGACTGACAAAGGTATTTGATACTGCTGGCTTGAGAAAATTCTGGTTTCCAGTATCCCGAATGCCCAAAAACGGTGGAGATTGGCCAACCGTTGATGACATGATCCAAAAGAATCAGAGACTGGTTGTATTCACTTCAAAAGCTAGTAAAGAGGCTGATGAAGGGATTGCGTACGAATGGAAGTATTTAGTCGAGAATCAATGTAAGTGCTAACCTATCACCTATTTATGCCATTAATCAAATAAATATATCAAGCAAAAGCTGGGACTACGTTTGCCAACCATCATTTAACTTGTAGATGGCAATGGTGGGATGGTCGCTGGGTCGTGTCCAAACCGTGCTGAATCACCTCCTATGAACACAACATCCAGATCATTGGTGTTGGTCAATTATTTTCCAGATGCATCCGACGTAACGACAGCATGCAAGCACAATTCAGCACCGCTGGTCAACATGCTAAGCACCTGCTATAATGCATCGGGCAGAAGATGGGCTAATTTTGTTGCTGTTGATTATTACAAGGTACGGAATACTAGATATGACGACTGGCAAAATCTAACGACCTTTGTTACTTACTTCCACTCTTACTTTAAGGGCTGTACCCTTGTCCAAAACTACACTCAAGTATATGAGTATGAAATGTGTACCCCGACCCTCACCACATGGACAATTCTCCTACAAGAGGCAAAAATGGAGGACTCAGAAAAATTTGAGGAACAGACTGTGTATGAAGCATGTAGTATTGCATGTGATGGTTTAAGCCACATCTATTTTTCAAGCATCTCTATATTCACTTTAAAAACTTTAAATAGTCGAATTGATAACTACTACGAAGTATACATTTTTGTTCTTAAGACGTGTTCATGTACTCGTATTATCATCATTTTAGGATAGAGTTCTTGTATCTCAAAATATTGAGCCATGGAAAGTTCGACTGTAGGAAGTGTAACTGCGACACTGCGTAGGGCACTCATACCCAAGTGTGAGTAATATAGCATATAACTATCTTGATTGCAACTTAGCATAGAAAGTAACCGTGTTCTCTATTTTTCTCTTTGCACAAACTGCTGTAGAGAAGTGATGGAGGTGGAGCTCCAGCTGCTGTGGATGAAATGAATGGTCAGCTAGTTTGTGACTGTACCAATATTGCTGAATGCAGGGTTAGTAAATAACCAAACACTTCTCTTAGACTTTTTAATTTTATTTTCGTTGTTTTTATTTTTAGTCTTGGGTAATCTGTGTTTTGTTTTCATTTTGGTACTTCAATTCTGAATAGTTGCATATTATCACTATTTATATGCCAACACCAAAAGTTAATAGTCCAAGTCTTGCCATCTACTTTTCTAGTTTATGCGAATCTTGCTAATTAGGTTTGGAATCTTGTATGAGCAGGCAAATATGACATTTGGATCATGCATCAGCATTCCCGAGGCTGTTGAAGCGCCTATGGCACAATTTGTTTCGGGCTTTGCTTATCCAAGTCGACCGCTGCAATTCTGGTGGCTATTAATGACAATTAGTCTAACATCCTTGATGTCATTGTGATTTGTGAATTGCAGTGGTTGGTAGTTACCGTTGAGTGCAAGGCAAAGTAGCATAATTTTAGTTGGGACTTATTGTTGCTCAACTACAAACCCCTTTAGTTCAATTAGGTGGTAAAGTTGTTAGACTAAAGGGACCAAATCAGCTGTTTATATGGGCGTGCAGTGTATTGATGTCAACATTCATTGACCAAATTAGTTTTACTCTAATGATAAACTTCTTCATTCTTCGGAGGCGCAAATTTCTATTTCAACATATCGAAAGGCAACAAATTAGCACACATTAACAAGTCTAAATGTTCCAAGATAACTATGGTACGTCTATATCCAATTTGTGTCAAAACTAACAAGGGGAGATTGTTCACAACATCAGACATGTACGTGGGCCTTTGCCATATACATTGGGAGATTGTTCACTTGCCATATATCAGAAATTCTTGTGTGAGTAGTTTTCTAGAGGGTAGCTCTTCTACACTCATCTCGTATCCAAAAGTAAACCTGACAAAATGGTTATTCGGTTCGATTTCGAAACGAGTTAAATTTGGTTTAATTTAAATTGGATTTAGCTTATTTTCAGTTTCAGTTCGATTTCGAATCGGGTTCAATTCAGTTAGCCACTTTAATTGGTTTATATTCGAGTCGGGTACGGTTTGGGTCGGGACAATATCAACTCATTTGAGCTTGGGTCATACTTTTCTGAAGTTAAAGGTAAAAAAAAATTACGCAAAGAATCAATAAAAAAACACTTAAAGTGTGAGCGTATTTATAAGAAATAAATATTTTTAACTCAGTTCAATAGGTTAAGTTCTTATCGGTTCAGATATATTTAGGTGAGGGTGTCATTCAATTATTATTGAATTCGGTTTTATTTCAGTTCAATTCGGATTGCGGGTTGAGTATTATCTAGGTTACTGAAATCCGATGTTCGCTCGGTTATCAATCAAGTTATTTTTGATTGGTTTTTCGGGTTCAGGTATTTTGCCAAGTCTATCCATAAGCAACAACTAAAACTTGTCAACTATCGTTTATTTGAAAATTCAATACTCCTTCCTGTCAATCAACTTTTTATTTATCTTATTCTTTATAAGTATTATTTTATTCAAAGATAAACGGTTATTGAGGTGCGGGATATTATTTTAATCAAAGATACACATAAAATAAATAAATACATTACATTTTTTTTCTCAATATATTGGGCTTGTTTTTTCAGACAAATATCATACTCGGTCCTATTCACTATAATTTTTCCTATTTCCTTATTCAGATTATTCAGGTTAACTTCCATATTTTCGTTTTTGGGTTGTCCAAATACAATTATATGTGAAATAGCGTGTTTTGTGAAAAAAAAAGGAAGAAGAATACACTGAATAGGACTACAGAAACGAGGACTTCCATCCTTTAAAGTTTAGGTAATTTTATTTAAATACACCCTTTTTTGCCGTCGAAAAAGGAAAATCTAAAAAAGGCTACAGAACTTTTGCAAGAAAAACTGTCCATATTAAAATGTATTTGCGCATTGCCCAAGAACTTATCTGAAATTTCAATGATTATTTCATAGCAACAAATATTCATAGATGAGGACTTAAAGCGGATGAGCCTACATAATTAAGCTTAATTAATTAGCAACTCAGCTCTTACATCCATGTAATTTGTCAGTAAATGGTTTAATTTATTAAGCTAATAAACAAAGTGGTGTTATGTAGTGATAAAAAAAACGAATCTCATGAGTGTAGGTTGTTAGGGAGAATCCGGCTACATATGCGTTGTGGCTAAGCTGCTAGAGTACGCAAATTCTTGTTTCAAAATGGTTAATTTTGTTCGAACAAAATAAAATAGAATTTTATAATCATTTTATGATATGATAACTTGTTTTTTAAAAATAAACACATTTGACTAAAAAATCATATCAAAATTCCGTCTTATTGTTTCAGATAAAATGGACCGTCTAAAAAGAGACCACCTCGCGAGAGTAATATAGTGCTACCCCTAGCTACATACCCCGTCGTAACATGGCAAACTACTCCGTATGCTGTATTTTAAAGGAACAAATAAATCTTAGTAGTAGCTTGCTATACCACCACACCATTGGTGCATTTAGGAGTGAATAACATACGAAATATAAAATCGTAGTAAAAATATTACGGGGTACAAGACTAAATGACTAATTTACACCTACTTATCGACCTAGTTTATGTTCTCCCTTTCATTATAAATTCGCTGTTTAACCATTTAATGCCAATGTTTAAAAATTTGATCAAAGCTAGTTAACAAATGTATGAAAATGTATAGGAATTGTCTTATGTATTTATATGAAAAAAATATTTTTTTTTTCTTATGATCGTGAAGTGTCATTTTAACAAGTACTTCCTCCGATCCACACCAAAGGTAACATAGGAAAAAATAAAGTATTTAAGAAAAGGTGAAAAAAGTAAGACTAGGGCTTGCTTGAATTGAGGATAAAATGGGAGAAATGAATAAGGGAGTCATATTTAAGGTGCATTTTCAATGTTTGGTATTATAGTAATTATTTACCTCCCGAATCTTTTACCCTCATGAAGGGATAATACGTTACTCACCCTCCCCCTTGGGTAATGATTATGAGAGTAAAACATCTTCTCAGTAATCATTACTCTTATATACCAAACATATCATCAAGGAACTCATTACCCTAAGTAATTAACATCCCTAGTTATTATTACCTGATTAAAATTTACCCCCTAATTATTCCATGAATTCCAGGCAAGCCGTAAAGAGGAAAAAAATAGGTGGGCCATGTAATTTCGGGTTTAATTGTGGGATGATATGTGGGGTATGTAATGTCTTTTTGTGTAAATATGAAATGGGCATAAGAACAACTTAGTAATGTTATGAGCCAAATACGGTATGTTGTCTTTGTTGTGTATCGTCCGTTTTAGGTAAGTGTTGCCAGAAAATCAAAACCAAGTACCCCTCACATTTTATATTTTTTCTCCCTTATTTTTGGGTACAAGAATTAAGGAGAGAGTTAAATAATGAATATATTGTGTCTTGTGGGCGTTGGTGATGGAGAGAGAAGTTTAATTAGAAAGTAAATAAGGGACCACTCATGTTTAATGAAAATAATTGTTCCCTCAATAAACAACAACCATGTTTGATACTCCTTTGCCACAATTAAACATCATTCTTTTTGCTTAATACAAACTGCCACAATATTAAATCATCCCTAATTTTTCCCTCCAAAAACCACCATCATTAAAAAAAGATAGGTTTTTAAACAACCATTGCATATGGAGACATGCCTCTATTTAACAATAATACACGATTAAGGTTAATAAATTACAGTACTTAGTGCATAATGAACAAATTACAAAAGTTACAGTACACCCAATAAAAACAATTACACGTTTTAAAGAAGGGATTAGAGGACTTTAGAATTGTAGTTGGGCTCTCTTTGCTTAATCAGCCAAGTTAACTGTCCTTTATCCAAAAACCAAACGTGGCAAAGTCAAGTTACTTCAAGGTAGTTATCATAATTTGAATTTTGGCACCAAAATTTAAGTAAGGAGCCAGACTTCAAGAAACTTCATTTTTGCGCCAAAATCCATTTTAAAATTGTGCAAAGTTCAGTTGGTCTATATAAAGAAAATGTGCTTCGTCATTTATAAGCATCTGGCCAAAATAACTCTTTCTCACCAGTTCAAAACAAAAAAATAGGAATCAATAAATGAAAACAAAGAATCTTACCGTCTTAGAAAGACAAAAAATTATCAAATCTTACTAGAATAAAAAAAACCATCAACGAAAACCCAAGTATGGTGCAATGTAAGAAGTGGCAGTTCATTTTGGGGTTTGCAGGAAGACCATAACAGACTTATGGAATGAAGGAAAAAACAAAAACAAGCAAGACAAATAATAAATGTCAACAACAAACCGAAAGGCATAAAAATGAAAAACAAACTTCTGTTTGATACTAAGAAGCTAGAGAATATTATTGAGCTAACTAAGAGGACCACTCAACAAGAAGTTGCTGATGGGTTGGGTGTGAGTTAATATACAGTTAACAGATGGGTGGCAGAAGAACAAATCAGCTCTCACACAAATGCAATAAAGTCAGGTTTGAAAGACAACAAAATACTTGATTGATTAATTTTTTGCCTTTCACATTTACAGTATGATCAAGTATTAAAAAAATTTACTTTTAAAGATCAAAGTAATGTTGTTCACATTGGTGAAAAATGGTTTTTTTTATAACCAAACCAAGTCAAAAGTTTTCTTGAGTAAAAGGGAAAAAAAGACCTTATACATGTGTCCAATTCAAAAGATTCATTAGTATAGTTATGTTCATGTGTGTTGTTTCAAGATCTAAATATGGTCTCAACTAGGAAATAATTTGTGATGGAAAGTTGGGTTTATGGTCATTTGTAATGGAGGTTCCAGCCAAGAGAAAATCCAAAAACATATGTGCACGGACATTAGAAACAATAAAATCTAAAGAGTCAATTAATAAATAGGTTACAAAAGAAATGTTGATCATCAAGAAGGTGCTTCCAGCCATAAAACTAAATGGCCTTCTAATTATAGTAAACACATCCTTATACAAAGGACAATGCAAGACTTCATATTAACAATAAGGATGAAGATGTCAAAAGGGCAGCAACATCAGATGGGTGGAATATTGAATTCACTCATCAACCACCAAATTCTTCAGATTTAAATATTTTGGACTTAGGATTTTTTAGAGTCATTCAATTCTTTCAACAAAATAAAAAATCCAAAGTATTGAGTGAACTGGTAGAAAATACCACCAAAGCATTTAATGAGTTAAAAGTGATTAAACTTAATTATGTTTTATGTTTTCATCACATTGCAGGCATGCATGTTAGATAATGCAACTCAAAGGTGGAAATGATTATCCAATGCCTCACATCCACAAGTCTAAACTGGCGGCAGCTGGTATACTACCTGAGTATTTAATTGATGATATGGTACTAGTTAAGGAGTGTATAAGATATGTAGAAAATCTTGGTCATGGAAGTTTTATCAGTGAATCAGTAAATTCAATTAATAATACAGGTAGCAATTCAGGAGGCATTACTGAGCAAGGGGGTTGCATTAATGATCCAACATGTGACATTGATCCTATTAGTAACATTACTGACCAACCAGGTTGCAGTAATGATCCGACAGGTGACATCGAACCTGTTGGTAACATTACTGACCAACCTGGTAGCAATAATGGTCCAATAGGTGTTGATGTAATTCATCAAGAGTTTTTTTATAGACATGTGTGCAGGTAATTAAGACAACTAAAGGCAGATCAAGTTTCATAGACATGTGTACAAGAAGATACAAGAGCTAGGGAAGATAAAGTTTTTTCATATTTTGAAGAAGTTTAAAGCTAAAATAACTAAGCAGGAAGACAGACAATCATAAAGATTGAAGAAGCACATTTTCGACAAGTTTTGCACATTTTGAAGAAACACATCAATCATCAGGACGTCAACTAGCAGCACATCAATTTAGCAGTACCAATTTTTGCATAGCTGGTCAATAGACAAGATGTTATGATTAATTATGAACTTTGCACAATTTATTTGAACAATCAGCGAAATGTAAAAGGCATATGTGCACTTGTCGTAAGACTTCAACAGTTTAGGTATGATTTTGAACATTAAAGTAACAATACAACCCATACATAGCCTCATCACATCAGTTGTGGTGGCATAATTCATAGATTATGTTGTTCTTGGCACAGTAATGCCCTCAAACAGAGATTATTAAGCATTATAAATTAATTTAAAGAGTAAATAACTCAATTTAAGGCAACATTATAATCAATAGTCCCCCAAAAAAGAAAAAATAATCAAAATCTGAGAGAAAGGGAAACAGAAATGGACCTCCCTTCATCTTCATCTCTCTTCTTCCCCTTATCTTCATCTTCAAGTTCAAGGCCAAACATAGGCCAATATTTAGACAACTCTTTCAGAAACCAACGTCTATGCTTAGAAGAGTTTTACTTCGCTAACCATTTCCGTGTCCTCTTCTCAACATCTTCCTTCATAATCCTCGTCATTTCCTCCCTAGCCTTCCCTTCATCATCTTGGACMATTATTTGGTCATGCATGTAAGAATCCGAAACCACAAAATCCATTTCTCCTAAGGAATCAGGGACAACAGCGCCAGAATCAGGGATAACAACRGAGTAATCAGGGACCAAATCACCAGATTCAGGCAGCATAACACCAGATTTAAGCACAAATTCACTAGACTGAGTCACAATATACTCATTAACATCATCATAATCATAACCAGAGTTATTGAAAAAAAAACACCCATCTTCAAGATATGAGAATATGCAACTCATTTTTGGAATTCTTTTCTCAACAACTTTAAATTCATCGCATTTCTTGGAAAAATTCATCGTGAAGATGATTGATTGAAAGATTGAAGAGTGGGAGAGTTTAGATCGAAGATGAGGAATAAAGAACAGGAGAGACAAGGGAAAAATGGCGAAGTATTTTAGGGGTTTTCCTGTAGATTTACAGAGAGAAAAGGAAGACGAAAATGGCGGATGAGGGAGGATACTAGGCTTTCGGGGTTAGGGTAGGTAAATAAGGCGGGAGTGATTAGGTTTAGTGGATGGTTAATTGGGTTGGGCTGGGGTAGCTTAATTAGGTCTAGTGGTTGATGGRCTAGGTTAAGGTATTGGGTTAGTGTTAAATGTCAACATAAAAAGTGGCAAAAATTGTAAAAACAAAAACATAACAAGGACAATATGGTAATTCTATGGGTGCAAAACTTACCAATAATGGAAATAGGGAACAAAACCTGATTAATATGTTTTAGGAAATACGGAAGAAAATATAGAATATRAGGGATTACATTAGCATTATATTTTGATTTAGCGTAAAAGAAAGTAGGCATGTAATGTGTTATAATAGCAGTGTTTTGCGTGTCCTCKTAGAGGAATATTGAAAATTAGATACATGACAACATTAATAGTTATGGAATTGATTATAGGCAGTGGTGAATTATTTTCGAGTTTAAGCTTATGACATTACTTGTTGCCCCCCGTTGAACTTTTTYACACTCGTAACCGCAAATCCTGCCTCCACCACTGATTACATGAACAAAATTGCAGCACAATTTAACCATGCACCGAAGGATACGAGTTATGTTGAGATCATAACCATTTGTTCTCATTACTTTTCTGGTCAGTGGACTTCTTTTAATACTATCAGTCACTAATACAAATGCCTTACTTTTTTGACGCTTTTTTAGGTTATTTTCACGCTTAAAGCGTCGATATTTCTTTGGACGCTTTATTGAAGCATGGTTTGTGGCGTCAAAAATTATTGACGCTTTTAAGCATCAATCTTATCGTATATTTTTTTTCGAGTCAATGCCTTTTTATGAGCAACGCTTTTTTATGTCAGAATTGTCAACACTTTATTATGTCATGAACCCTATAAACTCTTGTCTTTTAGCCTCATCGGTTCTTTTGGTGCCAGTTCTTTCACAAGTCTTATAATCTTAACATATTCAAAAAATTAGAAGTGGCTACCTAATACGAAATAACATATTTAAGCTTCATCAAAAATATACCATCAAGTTTTATTATTGATAAAAARAAACGCTGAATACAGGGTATAATGTAGATGAATATTGATAAGACTTACAACGTATTAGCTAGATGTGTAATACCCCTGAATTTATAGTTGTACACTCAGCCGAGTACTCTCGGCCGAGTATGGGAGATTACTTGACAGCGTGGCACCCACTCGACTGAGTTTGGGGACTGAGTGCCTTCTGGGTTTAAACCTACAGTCTGGTTKTCTGTCACTTGGCCATCGATCTTCCGGGTGGCTGGTGCACTCGACCGAGTGCCTCCGAGCACTCGACCGAKTGTGTAATACCCGGATATTCTGGGATCCGTACGAGAAACTTTGGGATGCGTGAGAGCCATATGAGAGTAAGATTTGACCTTACATTTGACCAAGTGGAGCTTAGTCTAGACCGAGTGAAGATTAGAAGTGGACCGAGTGAGCTAGTAATGGATCGAGTAGCGTGGACTCGGCCGAGTAGAGCGTCTACTCGACCGAGTAGGTTTGACTCGGCCGAGTACATGAATCACACGACCGAGTAGGTTCACTCGGCCGAGTGGACAAAGTCACTTGACCGAGTGGCACTAACAGCACCCGATAAATGACATTTCGCCCTTAACCCTAATTCATTTCCTATCTTCTTCCTTTCTCTCTAAACGCTCTCCTTTCTCTCTAAAATCCTCCCAAACATACTCCTATGGATTCTAAGCTTGTATTGAAGATTATTACACCTTACTCACCATCCATTCACCATTGT
>VHZZ01001098.1:116919-136429 GCA_009801015.1 Silene noctiflora | reverse complement strand
TATTTAGAACTTTAAAATTTGATTTTGTGGAATTCTGATTTCAATATTTTTTTTAATTTAGTTAAACTTTTTTAATAACAAGTTTATTAACCAAATCCGTGCAATTTTGCACGGGGTAAAACTAGTAGTTAGACTAAAACAAAAGCAAAATACATACCAAAAGCAATTCCTAAATTTGTATTATATGCAGAAATATGTAAGATATATTTGATCCGTTTGATTGTTGGGGCGGATATACAGGGAGATTTACTAATACAACTAATAACACAACGGTCCACATATTATGATGCATAACTGAATACAAATGAGATCAAGAATGAAGCGGAAGAAATGGTCTGAAGTAGAAGAGCAAACACTGCTAACTAAATACGCCGATCTTCACAACTCAGGAACCCTACCAAAATTAAGAACAAGAGAGAAGAAATTCAAGCCTATTGCTGATCATGTCAATTCACTTCACCATCTCCACGATCCCACTACATTTCCATTCAAATGGTCATGGCGGGACGTGTCGATTAAGGTGCAGAACATGAGGCACCAGTATTTGGGGGTCAAGCAGAAAATTAGGGTTTCCGATCATGAGTTTAATTGGGAAGATGGGGATAATCACTGGGAGAATTTCAATAAGTATAAGGAGGTTTTTGGGGATATGGAACTTGAGGTTAAGGACAATAATGATAATAATGGGGATTTCAGTAGCAATGTTGATGAGTTATTTCGTGGGAATCGTGGCGGGGATGATTTAGGGTTAGGGTTTGAGATGATTGATTCTGACGTCTTTGAAGACGAGGAGGAGGAGGAGGATTGCGACAGAATGGAGGATCAAGGATCAAGTTCGATTCAAGGGAACAAGGTAAAGAGAAGGAGGATTGCTTTGTTGGGTGCTAAAGTTTTAGAGTTGAGGGATGTGTTGGTAAAGAGGGAGGAGATGAGGAAGGAGAGGGATTTCTCTAGGGAAGAGTTTTCGATATTGAATGACGAAAATAGGAGAAAAGCCGAGATTTTGATTGAGAATAGGGTGGCCATGGACGAGGAGAGGTTGGAGGATAGACAATTGGAGTTGGAACAACTGCAAGACAGGTTGTCAATGAGGGAATTTGATAGGCAACTGTGGTTGGAGAGAGAGTTGGATGAGGAAAGACGATGGCGGATAAAGATGGATGAGAAGAGGGAGGAGGAAGAGATGGAATGGAGGGAGAGAATCTTAGGTTTGCAGCTTGATCATGAGAAGCAAATCATGCAAATGCATGCTGATGCTTGTCACAACCAAATGCAGATTATTGGGATTATGACCAGGTTTATGTGCCAGTTTTTTGGGCCTGCAGGTGATGGGTTGGGTGGCGGCCTTGGCGGGTTGCATCCTCAGGTCTTACAGAATTTGCAGCACCCTGGACCTGCTGGATTGGGGGTTAATGACAAGCCTGGATCCGATTCGCCTCCACAGTACATATGACTTGTAATTTTGTCTCTCACTTTTGCTTATGTTCATATTTATGATGATAGTTAGAGATGCCTTCTGTATTGCATATGTTTTTGAATGAAAGAATTCATCTTCTGTTTTGACAACTACTTATCTCTTAGCATCCTGGTTTGGTCTTGATGAAAATCTTGCGCAACTTTGGAATTCGTTATGCTGTCTAAATGAAAATTTCATGTTTTAGAATGATGCTGTGGCCCTATGCTGCTATCTGATGCTAATGGCTGGTGGAATCGCCTTGTTGTTAACAACATACTCCCTCCGTCCCGGTCATTTGTTGTCTTTTTCCATTTTTGGGTGTCTCAGTCATTTGTTGTCCTTTCTATTTTAGGATTACATTTGATGAGTAATTTGATCTTTCATCTTCAATTTAGTCCACTTGTCATGTTATAATTGGCTCCCTCCTCTTTCCTTGGTCTTTGTGCCAAAACTAAAGGACAACAAATGACCGGGACGGAGGGAGTATAATTTATCCTTTAATCACAAAAATGTATACGAGATCGTTGCACATGTGAGACAATAAAAGTATTTGGGTTGGTTTCACGTGTGAGACCTTCTCATACAAGACTTGCTCGTCTTTGATAGGCTGTTTAGGGTGCTTCTCTTGAAAAGTAACATGTATACTTCAAAAGTAATATGAAAAATCAATTATGTTCTCCTTCTAATTATTTTTAAAGATATTTCAATATCAAAAGTAGAGAGTCGCTCTTTTGTGAATTTAACATCCTCCTAATTAAGTAAGATGATCACCTTCCAGTATATTGGCAAATTATTTCACCAAAATTGTTACTTACACTGTTGAAAGCGAATATACTAGGAAGCTTGAACAAAATTCATAAAATTCAAGAACTATTGAATCAAGTCGTACTCAACCAACCTTAAAAAAACTACTGGTTTTGTATATATACAAATGTAAAAAAGAAGGCCTAAAGTTTTTCACTCTTACGAGCTTATGTCAGACTGTACAGTCTTAGAAGTTATAATTCTTCAGACATTTTTAGAAGCCAACCGACATCTCCACTCTTGTATAGCAGTGAGCAATGTCATGTTTGGGGTGAGATTGAAATGCTGTAACTTATGCTTTGTTACTGGTGATATTTCGTGCCTTTCGAGCCACGCCTCTATTGCTCTTCGTTCATATGTAAATCCATCTCCTGCTACGTATGGATCATCCATAAGCTCCTGCACCATGGCAAAACAATAAAACAATATGCGTGAATTTGACTAAGATTTATGAGACGTTTCAAAAATTATCCTCGTGTGTTCCAAAAGCAACCCTTCAAAATTTTAAGTACTATAGGCTATAGCTCGTAGTTATTATAAGATGTAGCTCTTGAAGAATTTTACGAATAGTATTTTAGACGAATCCAAGAATTTGTGAGAACTTACATGAAGAATAGGACAAAAGTAGTGACTTGGGGCAAAAATGCTATTTCTTTCAACCTTCATACTTGCATCAGCAATATCAGCAAGTTTTTTCAGAACTGGCAAAACCTCCGTCTCAAGATCGGGTCTATCTCTGCACCTCAGCTTGCAGCATTCCAGGGCAAGCTTGGTGAGCTCTTGAGCCTCAGCAAGTGGCCAGTCTGTGATAGAATCATCGAGTATATACGCCAATGACCCACTCTCAATTGCGTTTTCCATAACGAGCAAAAGCCCATTTGGATGTCGGGCTGTCAAAAGCTGCAAAACTATCATCCCAAAAGAATACAGATCTGATTTAGGCCGGACTGTACCCGTTCTCTGATACTCTGGATCTATGTAGTACAGTGTACCAGCGAGAAGAGAGTTTCCAAACATTGTAACTGAATCTGGTACATTGTCATATATGAGTTTTGCCAACCCTACATCACTGATTTTGCTTACATAATTTCTTCCTAACAAAATGTTGCCTGGTTTTAGGTCACGGTGTACTATGGGTTCTGGCTTTTTGCTGTGTAGGAATGCAAGTCCACATGCTACTTCAAATGCAATGCGAAATCTGGCAAACCATGGTAGAGGCGATCTTCCATTGTGCCGGAAGACGTGCTCTTCCAGGCTACCGTTTTCCATGTACTCATAGACGAGGCACCCCATGTCAGGACACACTCCAAGTAATAATACCAGGTTCGGATGGCGCAACTGGCTCAATATCCTAACCTGGAAAATGAGTGAAGATATCTTTCTTGTGACGTTTCTTTGAAGCATATGTTACGGTAAGATAGTTCTACACGAAGACCTATGCTACTCAGGATTTTGGTAAAACGTGAAGTGTTCACACACTCCTAAGTGAGAGTGTTGAGTGTTCGACATGGTTAATCCAGGAAATATAACGAGTCCAAGTGATTAGGATAAGACTTTTGACAATTCGATGGTTCAGGTGTTCACTGTTCAGGGTGAGCTTTTAAAGCTTGAAGTACAAAACTTTGACTCTATATGATGCCACATCCAAGTAGAATTCCATGGGAACAAGGATAAAAAAGTGAAGATAGAAACTCACCTCTCTTAGAAATTCTTCCTTCTTGTCAGTTGCGTCCTCTCCAAGGACCTTAACTGCAACAGAAGTGTGATCAAGGACGCCTTTGTAAACTTTGCCGTAGCCACCTTCACCAATAACCCTAGTCTCTGAAAGGAAGTCAGTTGCCTCTTTAATCTCATCTGAGGTATACTTTCTAGTACCCCTTTCACTCGACATGAGTTCTTCCACAACTCTCTGTCTCTCTTTCGACTCTTTCAGAGCATTGAATTCTGCTACCCGCCTTTCATGGGATTCTCTTGCCAGTAAATTTTTGGCTACTTGGACTTCTCTCATTGCTTGCATATGTTTTAGTTTTTCTAACTCTGCAATTTTCCTTAGGGTTTCTTCTCTTTCTGTAGCAGCTGTTATCTTTTCAGCTTCTTCGACACATTCTGAGGAAAGCATTCTAACCTGAATATATAGGAAAAAGAATTATAGAACAGTGATAGAAGGACACGAACTTTCTTGCATATCATAACCAGAGTTATAGTACCTTTTTTTGAGCATGAACTAGATCTTCACAAGCTGTACTGTACAAAGCAATAGTTGTTTGTAACTCCAGTCGCAGTTGTTCGACCTCATTGTGCAAATCAAACTGCCAATGCAAGCACAACTTCCATATGTAAGAATATAAGAATTGTATTTGAAAAGACATCTCTCATTTTCTTAGGGATAACGTCAATAAATTTAAAAAGCAATAGGGTCGAAACAAATGTCCCGCAGATAGATTGACGAATACAAATCATCATCATGAACTGTTTCCATAGATTCTGAAAGTGAACGCACCTTTTCATAAGATACATGAGTGTCTGGCACGGAAAGTTGCCCAAATGAAATATGGTCTGTGCCTGTGCTTGTTGAAGTTATCGATCTCCAGTGATTCACATCACGATTATCAATGTCATGATCCAGGTTATATGCTCCAAATGTATCTGATGAAGAGATTGATTGGCTAATTTCTGAGCAAGAGGATGGTCCGGTACTTTGTTCAACTGAAGAGCAAGAGTTTAAAGGTGTGTTGCCTGATGTCAACACCACAGGAATCTTACTGGTCAACGGTAAACCTGCTGTCTGAATATCTGTGGATGATATGGCTGAAAAATGATGGCAAACTACATCACATAAAAACAACTTTACAGGTTTCTACAAGGTACTGCCTATGACAGGGTAAGAGGAAGCAGATGTACGCAACAGTGTAATAAGTCATTTGTTGTAAAACTTGTAACAAAGCCTCAAGGGCTCATGTACGTAGCCTCACCCATGTTTTAAAACACGGAGAGGCTATTTCCAGAGAAATTTTTAAAATTGTCTACACATGTACCGAGTGACTGACGATTAAAAAAGCAGCAACAAGTTTAGTGAATATTTTTCTTATTTCAACATAATTCAGATCAGGAAAAGGAAAGGAAATGTAATGCAATTATAAGCTGTATCCTTTTTCTGAACTTACAACTTGATGTTAAGGAACTGGCCAGTTTCGTCTTCACTCTTCTTTTCGATACAACAAATACGTCACAGGTATCAGGAGCACACTTCAGCACAATTTGTGGTATCCCTGGACCTTTTATTTTCCTGACATTATAATCAACAAAAATGATAGGCTTATATCACATGAAGTTTGTTGTGATTTTGCATTCTTTTTTCAAGTTTTGGTTTCTATAATCTGTACTGTATATATGAGGGTCTTATACTCTTTTTACGTTCAATAACCGATGCCTTTGGCAATCTTACAAGGTGTTTGGTAAAAAAGGGGTCGTTTCGATTCAATGTAAGTTGCATCGACCAAATGTCTTTCCATAGCATAACTACACAAAATTTAGCAAGTCAACTTTGTAGACCAGCTAGTCATGTTATATAAGATGGTCCAAGTTCATATTGATTCCTCATTTGGTTATAACCTTAATTAATGGTTGGTCTCACGCGTGAAACCATCTCATATAAATTTACATGGTTACGGAATTGTACCTCCAGAATCGATTTGTTGATTCGGAACCCATGACTATGCTTCTAACACCTGACTTCTTCACATAATCTACAAGTGCAGCTGCAGCGTTGTCATACTCAAGCACTAACGTTTCAAAAGTTAACTGAAAATAAAAATTTCATGCATAAGTAAGCATCAGAAGATACAGTACGTAGAACCAAAAAAGAAAAAAAAAACAAGGAATAAAAGAAATAATACCTCCCCTGCTCTATAAAATTTCCTATATTGAATAAAAATTTCCTCAGCCTTTTCTCTGACATCCTCCATGTATCTTGCCACAACATTCGCGTCTAATTCTTTGATTGGTATACGATTTCCAGCTAAAAACATGTGTATATGGGTTAACTATTGCAAAAGATGTTTACAATGAACACAACTACTTTTGTATGATGGTTTTACACAAATTCTGATGGATTAATACCAAGAAAAAAAATGATAATCTTTGTTGAAAGATGAATTAAAAGAAATCTTACAAGGAGTAGGAATGTGGGTGATGATAGACATGACATGGACTAAGACAAAACGGTCAGCTCGAGGCAGCAAATTTTCTATGGCCCACCGAACAGCCCGCTTACTCCCGTTCCCTCGGCCTTGACCTCCGGCATTGACGGCTACGGCCACGATGGTGGTGGCCGTTGTTGTACTGGCTGGCATTTCTTGCACGTTACAACTATGGACGGCTGTAGGCTGGTTTGTTCAGTTTATTATTAGCTAGCAGGCTTTTCCCTGTCAACAGAAAATATGATAATGTGTTTTCTTCTGTCACAAAAATGAGATCGGAATCAAGTTGAGGCCACGTAATGCTATTATACTCCGTATTATATTTTCCATATTAGTATGGGGTGTCACCTACATAACTTAATGCTATATAGACTATAGTGTTACCAATGTCTAAGCTAAGTATCACCCTTGCTAACATTGCGATTTTCCATCTTATTTATTTGTTTACGTTTTTTTGTTTCCTGTTCCTTATAAAATGTATTTCGATTAAAGATAGATAAATTGTTGAAACGGAAAATCTATATAAAAGAGAATTATATACTCCGTATTTATCTATAGTATCAACATTTTAATATAACATTATCAAAATCTATGGAGTAAAATTTCTCATGGTATCCTTTAATTTTGTTATATGTCCCAAGGTATTCTTACTTTAAATAATCATCCTATAATACCTTTAAGGTCCCATTTTTGTGCATGCTACCCTTTAACATAACAAATGTTAAGGGAATGTTAGTTTTGATGATGTGACAAGTTAAAACACGCTGTTTGTTCAAACTGTAAAAATTTGAAGAACAAGTTAAAACACGTCGTTTGTTCAGAAAATAAAAATTTGAATAATTTTCGTGGTACTCCTGTAGTTAAACATTCTTTCCTAAATATCCATAAAATGTAGAGTAACAATTTTCCGATGGTACAAAAGTTGAGTTTATATCATGCACTTGATATGAGCAATGCAAGTACTTGATAACGGGATCTAATTGTTATTATTACATGTGTCATTACAAAAATTCTCATTTAACATTACGATAAAAAAAAAGGTTTACACAATTAGACATGTCTTTCAGGCTGGGCTCACCTGGCTAGGCCCTTAACCGGACAGGAGGAGGGATGGGCTTGGCTGGGTTGAGAGTGTGTTTGACCCGGGCCAGGCCCGTGATGGGTGGGGGCGAGCTGATAGGGGGCCGATGTATTTTTTTAACTAAATTGGCGGGACGAGTTTGGTTTTTGAGAGCCGGGCCAAGCTATGGAGGGGGGATGGGCTTGGCGGTACAGGGCAGGCCAGGCTGCAGGCAAAGGGAGTCTGCTAGTGGGTCGGGCCGGGTCGGTCCGTTCAGTTGGCTAGCTCTATAAGTGTTATTTTATGCTAAAATATAAAAACTTGAAAAAAAAATCGTCTTTGACTTCATGTCATAAAGTTTATTCTTCAAGTCTTTCTTTTAGCATAAGCTAACGTAGCCACGTTGAACATTTGCCGAGTTTCTTCTTCCGAGTTCACATAGTTAAGTAGGTCATGGTTTATTTATTTATTTATTTATACTTAGCTCTCTTAAATCCATGGATTTGTTAATTTTTTTTGATGATGGGTTGTAATGGCACAATACAACGCTTCTTTTGTTGTAACTTAGGATATTAGGACAAAAATGTATAAATCATAGGAATAGCATGAGAAATGTTCACACTTGTCTTTTTTTAACAAATAATGTATTAACTTGATTTTTCCTCAAAGTTAATATCTCATGAGTATTAGAGATAGATTCTTACAAAATTACGGGACCTTAATAAATTTGACAAAACTAAAAAGTGACATAGAAAATTTGTATAAAAAATTTATTTGATTACACTCATGACTAAAGTTCAAAGGTTTTATCGTAAACTAGCCGCTAAATACTTGTTGGTTAGCCCAACGAGGCATAATCTTATAGAGATAAGAAGCTCTCTATGTGTACATTAAGGCCAAGGGTGGAATTTGACTTGTTTGTATAGCTTTAGGATTTAAGCTTGATACGATACGATTTGATGATTAAGAAAAGAAATGGAAGATAGTTTAATCAGATGAAGACATTATTATATATTAATTGGATTGGATGGACAAAATCAAAAACAGCATATGTCGAGCATATTTCAGTATAATATGTCCCCCAAAAAAAGATTTTCTCTAGTTGTTAGGGTACTGGACAAATATATTGGCTATAAAACTAGCTGACTTTGTCTTCAGATTTTTCATTGCTAGTTGCAGAGACTAGTCGAA
The DNA here is from genome assembly GCA_009801015.1 of Silene noctiflora. Classification (NCBI taxonomy): domain Eukaryota; kingdom Viridiplantae; phylum Streptophyta; class Magnoliopsida; order Caryophyllales; family Caryophyllaceae; genus Silene; species Silene noctiflora. Next base: position 127,719 of record VHZZ01001098.1, on the reverse strand, counting down.
TATACTCGCAATCTGTTTGGCAAAAATAATAATAAACCACCTATCAAGAATACTCTTTTCAGTAAGTCTCACTTGCTACCGTCAAACAAAATTTCTACAATTAATTAAGAATGAAAAAAAAAAGGAGGTAAAAGTTGTGGAAAATTTTCAATAACTTAATCCCAAGTATAGGTCCGTCTCACTGCATCAGCTTAATCACATTCCATAAAGCCATAAAGCCATAAAGCTTAATCCCAAGTATTTTTCTTTGTACAAAATATATACACTACTAAAAAAAATTCAAGATAATGACATATAGGTCCGTATCATCGTTGCTCCGGTGGCATCGGAGAGTAGATGCCTTATAAGGCCCATCCTCAAATCATGTGGCGCTATGAAAAACATGTAGAACGCAAACAATATAAGATCTCCAGATGACAGATTAGACCCAAGGAACCCCTCCCACATCCTGCATGCACCCAATTTTATACAACTCATCAGTGACCACAAAACTTATCTAATTCATATAGAACGGAACACAGGCGCAACCACATAATCATACTTCACTATGGTCGCGTCTTTTGTATCAACACAACATATCTAATTCCTTAAGACGGAATTATTCGAAGTCATAGGCAAGGTATAATTGTGATGGTAATTTGCCTAGTAGGAGGAAAAAGAGCCCTCTATTTCCCTCCTCCCCCCCATTTTCCCCCAACCCAAATTGCTAACCAAAGAATGTTTAGTTTTAAAAGGCACAAGACCCACCGGGGTGATGAGTGCCCAACGCACAACTGCACAAGGCATAAGGTATAGGTGCCCCCCCTATAGACCCACTGCAAACAGAAGTTTGTGCAACATTTTCGATTTTGGATTCTAAAACCAATTGACATGTAAAGAAGTAAGCGATGGGGATATTGTGTTAAAGATAAAGGCAGTGAAAGCAATAATAAAAGAATTATAAGAAAAAAAATGTCGAAATTGTAGAAGTAGTCTGCCTTGTCTATGAGGCGCACTTAAGGTGCACAAAGGCGTTTTGGCTAGTGCCTCTGAGCCTTGGGCTTTAGCATACCTGCGGCATGGATTTCCAAACTAAGGTCCTCCTCTATACAAGCTAAAATTCCACGTTGAAACAAGGGATGGAAGTGTGGAACTCAAGAAGATCGAAAGAGTGATGGGCAAATGAAAGATACTGACAGCCTGCAATACTCTTCAGTATTTAATTTGGTGGAGCTTCCACTCACTTTGTATGTGACCACTTAGTATCAGTCATGCCAAATCATATTAACTGGTTCATCAAGTAAGCATAAAGCAGGGGCATATAAAAAATGCAGTGTCACTAGTGTTGAGACAAGTAAGCAAGTGTTACCATTTTGGTACCCGGAAAAAGGTGCGGAAGAATGACCGTATTCCCTCAATATCAAGCTGCACAATAAGTGCTAGCCCAAACAGGAAAAATGCTCGCTGGCGTTTCCTTTCTTGAGGCCAGAGAGTATTCCATGCTGTGCCAATGAAAGGTCCGATCAATAACACAGAATCAACCAAGTAACAAGTTATTGTGTGCCAATCATTAAAACTACTCAATCTACTCCATGATACAAAAAGGCAATGGGAAATTAATTACCCATTTGATTGATTTTATACAATAAAGGGTACTCTACTACAGGAGACTCAGGAGTATCAATCGGAGCTTTGCGCTAGTAATTTGCCTCAGAAGCTGAATTAGGAATACATCTTTCTGGACTTCTGGTGAAGACTAAAGATGAAGAACCATTAGTTATGTGTGTAAAACCAAAAACCGGAAATGTCTAGTAGAGCATCCCAGAATTGTTTACTTTTTTATGATAAAAAGGCATGAAGCAAAGTCAAACAAACCTCCCTCAATGCCTTCGAGTGGGAGGATGGATGTTCAGTAAATGAGAAAAACTAAAAATGTCAGTCAGTAGTTCTTTTGAAAAATCCAGTCTTTTTGATGCCTTTAAAGATCACTTAAAAGCATTGTAGGTGTATTGGTGTCTGATATCAAGTGACACCTTTCCAACAAGAGTTTATCAGGACAGTCTACGGGTCAAAAGACTCGAAACTTAACAAAAACTTATGCGACAGTGGTTGCATGCAAACAACCAATTCATTGAATGTTGTATTCAACATTTCATAATAGGAGTAATGGCTATGCAAACAACCGTCTCACGAGATACACTGACAAAAAAATATATAAAAAAAAAAAAGAAAAAAATCAAACTGAAGGGCTTTGTAATATCATTTGCATCCAGACTTGTATTATACATACCTTGCATAGCGATATTCTCCACACGCCTCTGTCCAAGAATTATAGTTTTGGAGTGACCAGTCTTGACTAAATTTGCAATTGCAGAAGCATAATTAGGAGCCTCAGATAATGATCTCACAACTGAATACCCTGTAGGCCGTAAAGTCAAATCACATAGGAGTTATCACTCTACTCTGAGCATGACATCAGTTTATTATATTACACTATGGAACTGTCATTAAGCTAACTTGTATCCTGCCTGTGGCTGGATGTACCATGCTTGCAGCAGCGCCAAATGCAAGGTTCCTTTGCTCTGTACTCGGTAAAGAGCCTCCGACAGGAATGTAAGACCACTCCTGCATCATATTTATGTCCTATTATCCAGTGAATCGTAAATTCGTAATAGATACAATTAGGAAGAATGTGGATAACACTTAACAGTTGACACGATGAATGAACCGTGATGGCAGAAGTAGAACAAGTCAAATCACAAAACATAGGTCCTATTTATTCTGATAAGATATTTGCACACTGCCTCCAAAATATAATTAAGAGCTTTTAGCGAAAGATCTAGATATCAAATAGGAAAACGGATAAACTAGCTTCATGTAAGCTGACCCCAAATCATTTAACAACCTTTCCATGTTAGCAGGAGCATTGAGGCATAATAAGTTCTCAAAAAAACATGGAAAAAGGTTAAGGAAATCTGTGTGAGGCAATAGGAAAGGATTTGACCTTCTAACATCCCTCTGAAATCACCAAAAATCCGTCTATCAGAATATCTTTTCAGCTTTGCTAAAATTAGAGACACGAAAGAGCAGAAAGCCTTATTTCCAGAACCAAATACCATAAGGAGAAATGTCAATCTATTTATTTTTGTAACAAGCTGATGCTTTCCTGTGAAATAAGTTCATCTGATGTCAAGGGAAATAGAGGAGATAGGTTGTCTTGTGTCCATTTGAGGCAACACTAACTACATGATAAATTTCCTAACGGAGCAAAGCACAAGAAATCCGTGAATTTAAAATAATCCTTTGCTATCTCTCTGTATTTGGTACCCTTAAACTAAGCTAAATACTCATATCAATCATAAATCTATGACAAGGAGATCTTTCTACATTTCCTCAACGAGATAGTGACTAGGTAGCATTTCTATCTTCTTTGTTCATGTGGCCCTGCTGGGGATCTAGAATATTTTTTTCGTACAGTTGGGTCACTTGGGTGTACTGCTGCTCAAATGAAGTTATTTATCTGGGTATTTGAGTATAGTAGACATTCTCCTTCGTAAATAGAGTCACTAATCTGGGGCATTTTGGAAACGCTCAGGTGGTGTATGTTTTCCGTAAATCACATGCAGGGAGTTCTAGCTATCAGCCATCTGTTTTAAGAATGCACGAGATGATTAGGCATTTAGGCACGATGCTGGGAGCAGAATTAAAAGCCAACAGTTTGCTTTACAGAAAAGTAAGAAACCCTGCTTTCTTACCCAGAGTTCTACTAACAGGCAAAAACATTGCAAACATAAATCAAAAATCCACTAAATTATCCAAAATGGCAGAAATCGGCTAATTAGTAGTAGCTCATACGCAAGTAGAGGCCGTTATTGTGAACTTTCACCAAGCCGCTCCAAGCGGACCTAAATAAGATTTCCACTTTGGAATAACCAAGAACCATTGCCTACTTACATTCTAGTAATCTTATCATTTTTTACCGGACTAGTTAGATTTAGAAGCATTTTTTGAAGAAGTGAGTGTGAAGACAAGGGTCAAGCTATCAAGTGACCTGAGCCTTTTGCCTTTATCAGTCATGAAATCATACCGTTATTAGATCGTAGAGAAATCAAATAAAACGTTACACTGCAAAGAAAATGCTCTGACATTTATTGTTGCAGGAGCAACTCATCTGAAGTTCCGAAAGAAAGCCAAAACATCACTTAACTTGTAATGTAGAGTTTATCAGAGAACATACCTCCTCATAAGTTTTAATGATCCGAACACCCATAGTTTCTAGACGCGCCAAGAGCTTTTTCTTAAGCAAATCAAATGGCATTGCATCTATCGAAGCCAAGCAAGTTTCCTGCATATAATTAATTAGATAACTTTTAGGGGGTTGAATAAATATAACAAAAAATAGAATTAGAAGAGGCTGACCTCAAAGAAAATTCTTGTAGGGGACATTGGCATTGCGTACAAAAATGTTGGATACTTTGCCTCTGGAGACTGGAAGCTTTGTTTACTGTAATCTCTATAATCCATGAACACCATCAGGTTGGGATCGTAAGGACTGCCTTCAACCTGAAAGTATAAGTATTAATTAGTCATGTCAGTATATCACTCATATATGCAAAAACCTTATCTAACAAGGGATCATTTTTTACCTTCAAAGGGGAAGGGATAAGGAAATCTTCCGTTATTTTAATCCATCATTGCAGAGCTACATTTAAATCATTGGCAAGAAAATGTATAGACTAAGACTGCCAAATAAGAATGATACGCTAGTCATTTCAGGGGAAAAAACGTTACCCTATTCTCACTTTGTTTCTATTCCCATATTTGTACCGTATACATTCTACTGTATCAATCTGAGCAGAACCTAATCACTGCTGAAACATACTTAGCAAGAAATCAATGATTCTCTACAAAAGAGATCTACAAGACTTTCGGCATTATTAGGTGTTAAATGCTTTCATATGTTCTTTAAATGACGCGACATGGCTTCATAGAGTTTTAACAAAAACATCGGAGAAGCAAGTAATTCTCCATCAAACTAACACTGAGTAACTGACGACGATATATCTGCTCAACTAATTAAAACCAGCAACTTATGCTCAAAAACACAACTTTATCTGTACTCCCTATGTTCCGTTTTGACTGTTCGAAATTTCCATTTTGTTTTTGGACCAAAATTCACTTTTTCTATACTATGGGCCTCACCTAAATCCGCTACTTATTTCACATGTGTATAAAAGCAATCTACATCCTCAAAATTAATTAGCCCCACTTGCATCTACCTCTCTAAAACTAAATGTAAAACAATCAAATAGAATAGCTAGGGACCATATCCATAGGGTATTTGACAATGCATAGAATACCTCCACCTCCAGACCATAAGCTGTTTGCACACAAACCCTTGGCCCACCAACCTCATACTCCAGGAGTTTTCCAGATGCTGCACCAGATGCAACAGTCGCAAGCCTAAAATCACGATTTTTCAGTGACTGTTAATAATCCACGACAATGAACAAAAGCTAAAAACTATTTACCTGCACGGAATAGTGATGCCACATTCAGAAGCAACAATACTATCTCCATCAAGTCCTTCCATGATCTTGTCCACCTTAACACCAAGATAGGAGACACCTGACTCGAAACACCTAAGAAAAATTAATATGAATTATGAACCTACGGAACTGGCAAACATTATTAGACAGTCATATAGTTGAAGAACAAACATAGACAGAATTCTACCTTTTCACTAGCTCCTCATGAAGTAAATACCGGCTGACTCGTCCATAAGCTCGGCCAATTAGAATAGGATTATCATCATCTATATACACAATGGTATCACGCCAGACCTGCTCGATACAGCCTTCCAGTCCGAGAGCTGAAATCCAATAAATTGAACGAAATTTAGTTCACCAGATAATGAAGCTATAAATACAGATCTGGTAGGAGTGAAATTTTGATGCAGAACAGGTCATCGCTAACCAAAAAAACAGTCTACATGAGACCATACCTAGTGCTATCACTCCCACAATTAGAAAACCAACAATGAGGTAAAGGGGTCGATTGTGTATACATTTATACAGCCTTATTCCAATGTTAAAAACACAAAGAGGATGATTCCAAATGACCCATAATGTACATGGGCACGCTGCTACTTGACAAAAAAAGGAAGCAAACAGAGTTTAATGAGAAATATCGCTTTCTTCCACCGTGTATTCCACGCGAAACATGTTACGGAGCACCATAAAGAATTTCTTGGATATGATAATCTTTCGAGTTGAAACCAAATTTAATTGGAATGATGTTTTAGGGTAGTACCTTTAAATTCATCCTCCCAAACTCCATAATTATTGGTGAAAGGAAGATCGGGACCAATGAGGCCAACTTTCAATCCTAATTTAGCTGTTTCTGCAGCCAATGCAAGACCAGCTGGACCGCATCCAATAACCACCAAATCCAGTACACCATCTCCTACCGATATCCGGGGCAGCTACAACAAACGTTGCCAAAAGAATCAAACTTGTTAAGTACCATCTATATCATCAAAATTATGCAGATTGCTATTTCAAGGAAACGCATATATATTATATACTCCCTCCTCCGTCCCGATCATTTGTTGTCCTTTTCCATTTTAAGGTGTCTCAATCATTTGTTGTCCTTTCTATTTTAGGATTGCATTTGACGAGTAATTTGATCATTCACCTTCAATTTAATCCACTTGTCATGTTATAATTGGTTCCTCCTCTTTCCTGGGTCTTTGTGCCAAAACCAAAGGACAACAAATGACCGGGACACGGACGGTGTATAAGACATGCATTTTATATCATTATGCTTTCTACAAACGTCATTATCAAGTATGTCCCAAAATAAAACCCTAAATAAATTTCAAAAAACACCATGTTAGTTTTTGTCAAAAGTGTAGTCTTGTACATTTTCTAAACTACTAAACTCAAGAGCATCATTGTGTTTTATGAGTGGTTTTACAATATTTTAGCGTAAAACTGTTTAACAAGAGACTTATTAGTATTATTTGCAAATGAAGTGAGAATAAGAATTAGAACCTTATCAGCAAGTTTGGACTGACGATTCATGGCCTTATTCTGCTGCATTTGAACATATAAAAGCTCTGAACCTCCTGCTTTCTTAAAATCCTCTTCGTCCGCAAAATCGTCTCTAGTAACTACGCAACTACTTTCACTACTATTCATACTCCATATCCTTCCACCATTATTACAACTACTAATTCTTATTCTACTACTACTACTACTACTACTAAAGCAATAATAACCCACATTCCGTCGTTTCGAAAGAGTCGTGTAATGATGGCCTGGAGATACCGACATTGCCGCGAACTTGGGCGGTCCTAGCGAACAACAACACTCCATTATCTTCCTGAATTAGTACTAGTCTGTGGATGAAAATAGAAGAATGTGAGCGAGTGTGTTAATTGGTTTAATTAGGTGGAAATGGTGGTTGATGAATATGAGTTTCCGCCATGGGAGATGCTGCTTCGCAGTGTGTGGATAGGAAGAGATAAGGCGCGGGGAAAGACTAAAGAGAAAACAGACGGGATTTTGGTGCTTTAATTTTAGCTCGATAACTGTACTAAATGCTTACATGCCAATTCTTTAATGGACCACCGTCACCCAATACGATTCTAGGATTTTGGGTTGGGGTGCGTAAAATTTTCTAACAATGAAAATATCGAGTTTTATGAATAAAATTTTGTTTTGTTGGACAAAATGTATTGTGATATGATATTGGATAAAAATTGTTCAATACAAAATTTGAACACATCACCTCTAACTAAAGAGTAAATTAGATTTTACTCCCTTTTGAAATCAAAATTTTTAAAATTACTCCCTTTTGAAATTTTTTGCTAAAATTACTCCCTTAAATTGTATTTTTTGCTAAAATTGCTCCCAAACTCCACTTTAAGTAACTTATTTCGTCTGTTTTTGAACTTATTCCGTTTGTACCTTAACCAATTTATACTTTGAAAGGTATAACTATGTAGACAAATGTAGGGGGAATTTAAAAATAGAGGAAATAAGTCAACTTAAATTGGAGTTTTGAAGTAATTTTAGAAGAAAATGCAATTTAAGGGATTAATTTTAACAAAAAATGCAACTTAAGGGAGTAATTTTAAAAAATAATTTCAAAAGGGAGTAATTTTAAAAAAAATGGTTTTAAAAGGGAGTAAAATCTAATTTACTCCTAACTAAAAAATAGTTTTAACAACCACTAGACATACATAACTTATGTGTTTTGATATTAAACAAAACTAGTTTTAAACTCGTGCAAAACTAGTTTTAAACCCGTGCAAAATTGCACGGGAATGTATTTAGGTCAATATGACGTTTTTTAAATGAATATTTTTAATTAAATTTCTATTATAATTATATTAAGGGTGTAAATCCGTGATCTACATCATTAATATTTACACATGATTCAACTATGTGTTAAAATGCAATGGTTTAAGAAGAAAAAACGTAATATAATATTATAAATGTAATTTGCGAATATATAAAATTTTACAACCCCAATAAAGAAAAAGAACTTGAGAATCTACTTTAACATACGCAAATTATTCTAAAAATTGAAAAATTTCATGATAGACTACATTAGTAGTCGTATTAGATGTATGCATATCTGAATCACAAATTAGAATTTTCAAGCCTTCTTTTCTTGTGACCCTAGAAAGTGCCACATAAAGCTAGCCATGACTAAACACCAGTCTTGGAAGATATAGGCTGACCTGAGATAAAGACTGACCTTGAATCTTGTTTATCGTCATCGCAAAACAAACATTGATGGAGAATTGCCTTCTACTGAAACGTACCGGAAATCTACTAGTGTCCGATGGAGTAAGTGTTAGTCGRGCAATATGCACTCTATCACCTCTATGACTACCGGTCAAGACCGTACATCTTATTACGCGTGCCCCTATATCAGTGACAACTAATCTCGTACCATTACAAGGCCACGTGTTTGATCAATGTTTCGTAGAAGCATCACCATAGCACCAACTTTCARTCTCAATTGGTGATTCGGGAGTCCGGAACATTTGATACTGCTGAGGAATTCAGTAGAATATAGGTCACCGTCAGTTGTACCTCTGTCATCAGTACACACCTCATCGGAGCTGAAATAAATTTTGTCATCCTCTTTAATAAGCGACAAAACATAGTTATTTACCGATTCAACAATCTCGTGAGTAGGGGCAAGGATTGCCCTTTGCTGGAGATATTCCGGATTCCACATTTGTGCAAACAGATCCAGATAAGTGACATCTACTAATGTCTTAATAGGATTTGTCACATCCTGAATGAGTAAATCGACTGGTAATTCTATATCAACTTCTTCATCATTTTCAACGCCTGCTAAACCATCTCCAATCTCCAAGAGCCATATTGAGAATTTCCTTAACTCTTCAACAGTGTCGGTTGAACTATCAACTTGCAAACACATATTTTTGGTCAATCTAAGTACCTATACATATTTTAAATGCTATATAATTCCAATGCATCACAAAAATAATAATTTAAATAAAACGCACATAAAACGTTAATTGTAACACCCTTACTTACCAAGGAAGCCTGTACTAGACCTTCCCTAACAACCAAGGGTGCTACCATCTCGGTTACCCGAGGTGAGTACATATCAAATAGACCATTCAAGAACATCACTTTATTAACTTACACTTTATGTGGACAAGAAATACAAAACTACATCACTGAACTGTTACAACTGAGGACTTTATCATAACTATACGAATATCTGCGTCAATGACCTCTCATCCCCAAACACGATCATCAAAAACAAGCATCCAATACAACACTTATACCTGCAAGTCAGTCTGCTCACCATCCCCGAATGCATTATCACAGTTTTACAAACAACACGGGGCCCTGCCAGTGGGGACCGCAACCACACCACCTAACCACCCACAATAACCCAAGTCCCTTAATGTGCACATCCCTCATGCGCTGAGAGAACGCAGGAGGCGAACAATGGAGGTGAGACCACCTCTCACAATGGCTCATAAAATCACAATATCAATCACATCTCAATCATACCCAACACAACAATCCACCACCAACAACGCCATCATAACATCGTCACAATCATATAATCATATCACAGTACACATTACAAGATCATCCCATTATACAATATACAGTTCTACAATCAACTGAGTAGGGAAACTCTACCTGTACCGCGTTCCATGTAGCATCAATCATCAATTTAACATACAAGCATCACACACTGACATCAACACCTACAACAATGGTATGACTCGATTACGCATAACCATAACCCTAACCCAAGACATACAGATGGTGATAGTGACTTACCTTATCATACGATCAGTTGACTAGGTCGGCGTCGGCATACTCTTCCATTCCCGTGATAGTCTCCTAGGTAGATGCTAGCAAGGTGAATGATGAGTGGTAGGGAGAGATGTGTCTGTAACACCCCTATGCACCAAAGTGCTTTACCAAGGCCACCATAGGAATAGAGGTGCTACCATCTCGATTTTCCGAGACAATGATTATCAAATAGACAATAACGAAACATCCTTTATTAAATAATTAAACTGTTTACATAACAAAACCAAACTGTCAAACCAAAGGTTACAGCTATCTCAAAAGTCTAACAACCACACTAGCAAAAACGGGCACAGAGGAAGACTTCTAAATCTCGTGGTAATCGCCCAACTATCCCATGTGAATATATGTATCATACCTGCTCAACAACTGCTCACCATCCCCGAATGGATCACCACAGTTTTCAAAACATAAAACGGGGTCAGTTACTGACAAC
>VHZZ01001098.1:79054-90184 GCA_009801015.1 Silene noctiflora | reverse complement strand
TGTTTTAAAAATCTCGTATTTCCGCAGCGTACTTTCTCTTTTACGTTAAAATATTTGTGTCCTAAATAGCGGGGTGTCACATATGCGATTCAACCAGCATATAAGAGTCAACTAAAAACTGGTAGAAGGCCTTACCAGATAAAAATATTGTTGGAAATTCAACATCTGGCGGTCTCTCTAGGAGATGATACGCAAACCACTCCCTACACGTTGTTTCCTCACGTGGTTGGTCACTCATGCTAATACAAATAGAAGCTTCATTGTGTAGGATACCCGGCCGATACCCATCTTCACCTTATGGAATTGACAAAGGATATTGGAGGGGAGTGTATAAAGGGTGCATCTCAGATATCCGCTGTAAACCACCGCACGACCTTATGACAATAATATCTCGTTTTTCCATATGTGAACCAATATCTCCCTCAATTAAAGTCGCTAGCTTTGAAACTGTTGGAAGATTGTAAGTTATTCCATCACTTGATCTTCTTGTAATAAGTTTGATACTCACTTCAGTGTCTGAATTCGGAGTCAGTCGGCGAACTCAATGTTGATCGGTCAACAACGACTTCAGAAGTTCAGGCGACTACTGTAGAAACGCGAGTTCAATTTTTCCATCAGAACAACAAAGTAAGAACTTAGGTCGTCTTGTACCACGACTTTTATCTTTTCTCTCCACAAACCACATCAACGCGTGATATTTCTCACACTCATATTCGGCATCTCCACAGTCCCAATATCCTATCCATGGTACGAATATTTAATTTCATACTTCAAAAAATTAAACATAAAAATTACGATACAATAATGCACTTATTTCATAATGCTAAGTAATAATAAGAAGTGCTAAATGAACCAACCGTCATTACTTAACGCAGCGGAAGGATTTTGCTGAGTTCTCGAAGATTCTCCATAGGAATAGGATGAGTTAAAAACACAACTACCGGGTGAATGTTCATTTCCAGTTAGAGACGGAGTAACTTCAGTGAATGTTTCACCATATTCGGCACATAGATCTCTCACTAAGCGGTCAACAACGTCAGTCGGACTACATATACCTCCTACACCACGTTCTTAATAASAATTAGGAAAGAAACTGTTCWCGAACGGTATTAAAAATTAAATGTAAAAAATAAATAAAGATATATACCTGTCACGTTGGACGAAAGTGGTGTAGAATTGGCAGTAGTTTGAGAAAAGACATTCCTGCCATTACGAACACTTTTTTTAGTGGAACGCGACTGTTTTTTTTCTCTTGTTGTTTAAGCCCGTAACTAATTAGGCGTTAGAATAAAAGCGTTGGCATATGATGGAGTATAATCAGTAAAAGCATTACTTGGCAGTGTTGTGATGTTTATCTGTTCACGAACGTTTCTTATTCTTCGATGGGAGAGAGTATTAGAAACTGCAATTTTGATAATCGGTAATGAGGTATTATAAAATTGTAACCCGCGTAAATGAAAAAGTATATACTTTTTTATAAATATTTAATATATATATTAAAATATTAATAAAATAGAAGAAGCCAGTATCGTTCATAATGTCAGAGAGCGGTTCTCGGAGATTCGACATTGATTCTTGTGTACTGTCCCTAATCACCAAGCTTCTTTGTTGAATCGGGTCATCTATATTCGTCATAAATAAAGTCATAGGAAAATTATGTTAAACGATATTTGAAACATGAACTTTCTTTAGTCGTCAAAGTTTTGGACCGTCTGTAAATAGATCCCGAACATTTATGAAATAGACACACGATTTTACATAATGGACCAAACACACTTATTGGACCAGATTAAACTAAATGGCCACTTATTAGCCCAACCCAAACCATGAACTAAAACCCTAAAATGCCTGAATAAACCCTAAAATGCCTGAATAAACCCAAAATTTTGATATACACACATTTACATTTCCAGACAACATATCTATTTTGATAAGATAAACCTACGTAATGTTTATTAATAATATATTTGAACACACTGTTCATATTAAAAAAACATATATATAAACCCAACAACACATCCTTCATACGATAATAAGAAGGCATGATTTCTGTAAATTAATAAACAATACATTAAAATGACTACGACAGTGGGTTATCGATCATTTACGAAATGGGCTGATGATTTACAAAATGGGCTGATGATTTACAAAATGGGCCGATCATTTAGCAAATGGACCTAAATCATCTCTTAAAAACTCTAATGAGATGCCCATATAAAAGACTCCTTCTCCCTCATCCTCACTCTAACCCTATCTCTCTGCCTCCCTCATCCTCACCTAATGCATCTCCCTCATCCTTACTCATCTTCACTTAATCCATATCAATCTCACCTAATACATTCTCACTCAAACACTAATCAATCCTCACTCAACCCGTCTCATTCTCTCCCTCTCAATCAATTTCTACATCATCTCATCACTCATTCTCTACAAATCTCAAAATTTGGATATTATAAATAATGAAATCAGAGTTAATTGACGTCCAGAATTTGGTAAAACTCGATGAAGGTTGAACAAATGGAGTCCGGGAAAAAGTGTAGCTCAAATAGAAGAAGGTAAGCAACTTGATTTTCTTCCTTTATTTAAAAATCATGCAAACAAATTTTACTATTTTTTTCCATATACAATGAAGTCCGAATAAATTTTTCCGACATAACACCTTCAACATAGGGAACTATTTTTTCAAAATAAATGTTGACTAAATAAATAAGATCCTATTTTTAAAAAATAAAAATAATTTCCTATTTTCTTTGAACAATTGAATTTTTTTTAATAATATATTCAATATTAGTGTATAAATACATAGATCCAAGACTTAACATTATTATACAAAATTTTGTGATTTTTTTTATTTTTTTTTTATTTTTGGCGATTTTAATTCTAACAAATGGCGATTCTATTTTACAAATACGTAGATCTATCTTTCTAACATTCTAATCTTACTATTTTTGCAATTTTGGGACTTTTTGTTATTGTTGATTAGTTAAACTAAATATATTGACTTATTTTAGTTTTATTCTGTAATTATTGTTCCGTGAAAATAGGGTCCTTTTTTTTTACCAAATTAATAGGGTCCGGTTTTTTAAAAAATATAGTTGTTACATTTTTGTTTTCGTTTTTAGAAAAATATGTAGTTTTATAAACAACTTTCTGGGTTTGGGGGATGATTTTATGGGTTTGGGGTTGAATTTCTGGGTTTGGGAATGAATTTCTGGGTTTGGGAATGACTTTTTGTGTATGATGATGAATTTATGGGTTTGGGAATGACTTTTTGTGTATGATGATGAATTTCTGGGTTTCAAACCCAGATCTTCATCCTCAAACCCAGAAATTTCAACCCAGAACATCTTCATACTAAAATCCAGAAAATCCAACCCAAACACTGGCATTATATCCAAACCCTACCTTGATCCAAACCCTGACCTTTGTCCAAACCCTAATCCGGATCCAAACCCTGACCCGGGTCCTAACCCTGACCCATGTCCCAATCCTGACCCGGGTCCACACTCTGACCTGTTTCCGAACCATGACTCGTTTCCGAACCCTGATCCGTGTCCGAACCCTTACCCGTGTCCGAACCCTGTCCCGGTCCAAACCCTGACCCGGTCCAACCCCTGACCCGGTCCGAACCCTGACCCGGATCCAAAAAAAATGCCCTACTTTCGGGGTTTAGTTCCAAATTTATTTTAAGGTGTTTATAATGGTGTCAAAACCTGACCCAAATCCAATAGTGAACCGAAACCAACTTGTTTATGGGTTTAATTGCAACTGTCACTTAGATGTTTCATTGAACTATTATCTTTGCCTATATTTTATTCTAATATGTATCGATTGTAATTACAGGATGTCGACGACTTCGCCATTGTACAACATATAAGTTTATTCCCCAATTGTGCTTACTAATTGTATTTTAAACTCTTACTATGATTTTCCACCCTAAATTACTATGCCGATAACATTTGTTTATCTTTAATTGCAGAATTCAAACTTCGCAACTCAAATACATTCATACACTACAACAGAAATTGGTTATGATCAGAAGATGGTAGAAAAGAATGGTAACTACTGTTTTCCCCAACTTGCCACTCTTAAGTGATGGGTATTCAGGACAGACTAACATTAAAAGAAACCAAATTAATGTACTGATGAATCTTGTGTTATTTCATTGCAGGTTTCAAAAAGGGTTTACAAATAACGCTTTTAGAAAGGTGAAGACGCAAAAGTTAAGTAAATTCCAACCATTTTTATTTTATGGTTTACAAATGAATTATTTGAACTGAACCACTCTATTTGCAGATGACCCGACCCGACCTAAATCAAACCCAAATGGATTGTCATGACCCGACTAAACCTAGATCACACCTACACCTGACCCAATCCCAAACGGGTTTACCTAACCCAACCTGACTTGACCAAACCCAACCCAACTTGGGTTGACCTGACCCAAACCAACCTGGATTGACCCAACCTAACTTGGACTGACCCAACCCCAAATGGGTTTACCTAACCCAATCCAACCTGACTTGACCAAACCCAACCCAACATGGGTTGACCTGACCCAAACCAACCTGGATTGTCACAACCCAACTTGGATTGACCCAACCCTAAATGGGTTTACAAAACCTAACCTAACTTGACCAAACTCAACCCAACATGGGTTAACCTGACCCAAACCAACTTGGATTGATCCAACCCAACTTGGACCGGCCCAACCCCAAATGGGTTTACATAACCCAACCTGACTTGACCAAACCCAACCCAACATGGGTTGACCTGACACAAACCAACCTGGATTGGCCCAACCCAACTTGGACTGACCCAACCCCAAATGGGTTTACCTAACCCAACCTGACTTGACCAAACCCAACCCAACATGGGTTAACCTGACCCAACCTAACTTGGACTGACCCAACCCAACTTGTATTGACCCAACCCAACTTGTACTGACCTGACCTAAACTGGACCCACCTGACCCAAACCAACCTGGACTTACCTGACCAAACCAACCTGAACTCATCTTACCCAAACTAACCTGGGTCCACCTCACCCAAACCAACATGGCCTACCTGACCCAACCCATCCTGGGCCCACATGGCCCTACCCGTCCTGGTCCTACCTAACCCAAACTAACCTGGGTCTACCTGACCCAACCCAACCTGGCCCACCTGACCCAACCTATCCTGAGCCCAGCTGAACAAAACCAAATCTGGGTCTACCATAACCTTTCATAGTTGTGTTTCACTTGATTCAAATCAAAATTTAACAACTAAGTTTTTAAATTTATCGACTTATTCAACTTTAAATTTAACCTTTCACTTGTGTTTTTCCCCTTCTGCAAAGATAATGTACTGACATTTCTTATTGTGGCTAATTGCAGAATCATTCTGCAAGTGCTTTTATATTATAAGTTAAGTTATCTTCCTCTTAAGTATTTTTTTATTTAATTTATCTTTTATATTATTCTTCAAATTCTTTATAGTATAGTATCTTATACTTGTTATGTGAACTTGCAGGCTATAGAAGACGCAATAGGATGTAAGGAAGCATGTATATAGTAGATGAAAAAAAATGATGTTAAGTTACCAAGAACACATACTATTTTCCGTGTGCCTTGCCTGCTGTCTTCCCCTTTTTTTTTTTTTATGAATTTCCATCTTCCATCTTGATCAACACCACATATACCATTTATATAGTTAATTAAAGTGTTGTATAATAAATGTTCTACTTTCTTGCTTGTCTCTCTACTTCAACCTCAATTGTTTCCAACCTCATCAATGTTGTAGTTGTGAAAATTTGATTTAATGATTTGTAGTTAGTGATATTTCAATTTTCTGAGATTTGTTTGAAAGGAAAATTAAGAGAATTAGGGGAACTCTGAATGCTTAATGTTGTATTTCATCTTAAGTACTACTCTAAAAATAACTATCTTGTTCAGCTTAGTCCACCACCTCCCACTACTTTTAAAACCGCATCTATTACCCATTTTTATTCACATAACTGCAATGACTATCATTTTAAATGAAACAAATGGTCCTGATTTTTTTAAGACTACATTTTGTCAGAATTGACTGCCTAATTATTCCACTTTTACATGTTGTATTTATTTGATGTTCTTATTACACTTTAAATTTTTGTATAAATTTATTTGAACCTTTAAATTTATTTCATGTTCTCATATAAATTTATTTTATATTCTGACAATGTTAATACTGTTTTTGGAATATTTAATAATTCAATATAGGTTAATTTATTACTTTAGATTTACTAATTGAATTGATAATAATTTTAAATTTTCCTGAATAATAAGTTTTTTTAAAAAATTGATGTGAAATGGGCAGTAACTAAATCTTAGATAATGCAAAATGAAATTACACTAATGCATTGTAAATGTAAAATAAAGTTTAAGATACATAGAACATAACTAAGGTATTTGTCATTCTTTTTGCATATGACGAAACCCTTCCATATGTTTCCTTGCTTGTTTTCCAATTGTATCCAATTCATACATTTCCATTAAGCTCCATATTTGAAGTCTTGTTGCCTCCGTTCTCTGCTCCATGTTCTTGGATTTTTCTGCATTGTAAACTTGTTAGTCACCTAACTTATCTATGACTACGTAAATAGTTCAGTTACAACTTGAAAAAAACATTAGTCCAAAATAATAAGTAAAAGCAAATAAAGTTAACAAACAATATCCCAAAAGCTCTTAAAAACGTGGTCCATAAATTGCATGAAAAGAAATGTTTCAGAATTGCATAGGCTGTTTGCCCATCTTAATTTCTTGTAACTTTGTTCCAGAGGATTTGTCGGGTGCCAAAGCAGTCAACACAACACCTTTATGAGGGGTGATCTCGGCAGATTCCAGCACAGGCTCAGATTCTATCATCTCTCTCATTTGTTCCTAATATAAGGAAAATGGTTAGAAAAGCACACACGAGTATAAGTAAATAAGTTAACACCTTAATTTAACTAAATTTCACCATCATTGGGTCTGTTTTTCTTGTCTCCCTACTTGAACTGGAAATTGCTTATTCCTAATAGCAAACAAAATATTTATGAGACTTTTTATTCAATCAATGTTGAAATTGTATTAAGTTATTTGTTACTGATTTCACACCTTTCTTGCATCATTCATAGCATTCCACTTAGATATTGTCCTAGGATCATCACATAAATTTATCACACCATATGAGTTGGATTTTTGCTCAATATTAAAGACCTGTCTGTCTCTTATCTTTGCCACAAAAGTCCTTTCAATTAAAAGCCTAAAATTTGGTGGAGGCACGACATTATAAATATGAAAATGAAACGTAAACTTTAGTTAACACCTTGTCATTTGATTTTTTATTGCTGCAATCTTTGTGTTTTCACAAAGTTTGTATTTACCTCATCTTCATCAAGGATTGCTTGGGCTGTTTTCCCAAGCAATTCAGCGATGACATCATCCCAAATTACAAACTCAAGCAAATCAAAACTTTCATATGTAAAAAAAAAACTAAACTTGAAACCTGCATCATTCACGCTTATTGTTTAATTTGAATTCAAATTTGTCTAAGTACATTGAAAAGTTATTGAAGTTAATAATTTTTATACCTTGGAATAAGAGATGTTATTCCCATACCATTCATTGTGCAAGCTTTGCAATCTCTTTCTTTTTGACAATACCACAAACCATCTTCAAATTGTTTCACTTTTGCTCTACATTCTTTGCATGAGAAGTAAAACCAACTATTAGTTGATGTATTCAACTCAAGAAACTTTGCCATTGTGACATATGCACCTCCTTTGGTCAGCTTTGCTACCACACTTAACATTTTGATGTTTGCACTTGCGAGGATGGGAGGATGGTATGCTGCATTTTCTGGAGCCCCAAAGACATTCTCTTCTTCATCTGGAAAACTGGTAAGGGCAGAATTGCAATTAAGTGAAGGTAAAATTTAACGGAAAAAATTCAGAATGAAATTTATTTATTTGTAATTCGGACTTTTATATTCTTCAATGTTTTCGTTACCTAAATAGGGAGCCTTTGTGTTGGGTAAATAAGTATCTATTTTATATAGTCATGACTTAACAAATTAACAAAGATAGGGTTAGTATTTAAAGGATTTAAAGGTCGGACCTATTGTTGAAGTTGTTGACCTCAGACATATCTGGATTAACCAAGATCTTTGTTGCACCCCATGTTGTTGTGATGCTAACTTCCCCTGCATATTAGTAAATACGAAGTCAATGTTAGTTAATCACAACTTTCGATACTCTTTAGTGCAAGTCAAATAGATTTTACATCATGAAATATTTTAATACCTTCATAAACAGAACGCTTTACGTATAGCATAACCAATGATGACTTTTTTGGTTGACGTACTCTTGCTCAATATTTGATATTTGATCAACATAATCTCCAAATACGGAACAACACAAGAGTTGGTTCCTAAAAAAAATTGTTTGTAATGATTTTGTTAGGATTGTTTTTCGTCTTAGTAATGGTATATAAAACAGATTTAAAGAGATTATAACATACTGATTATTTCTTAGAACAATAGTTCTCTTCCTCTTGCCATTAGGGTCTTTGATTGGGTAAATATGCTCCAACTTTCCAATAACATCTGCACATATAGGATTGAGTCATTTGATTTACTAAATTTGACACATATTAACACCAAAATTAGGAATTTTTTGTATACCTATATAAAGCCTATCTGACATAGTACCAATAACGACGTCATGGAAAGTGTAGAAAGCATGAACACTAAGTGGTATACTTGCATTATTAATGGGAATGTCCCTTCGGTTTGATGATATGCTGAAACATCTGATTTTGTATATGTTTCCTTCATCAAGTTGCTCTAAGAAAATCCTAGTCAACCTATTGTTTATGGTTGTCAGAATGGTGTCTCCCTTTTTAAGACATGAGTGCGATATTAGTTAGTACAGTGTTTACATTTTGCAGTCAAAACATTATTCAAATAACAAAATACTTACAATCAAAACATTAATCAAATAAAAAAATGCTTACATTGTCGTCTATCAGAATCAGTTCCACTCCTTGCACATCAGTTGGCCTTGAGTTGGACCTTTTGGGCCATAATCTCATTACCCGAACAGTAATTTGCTTTGTCCTTGGTGTTTCTTTCTTGATGTCAGCGATGCTGATAATCTGGAACTGTGCCATTGTGAATTCTTCTTTTTCTTGTGTATGCTTTGTTAATGTTTTTGAGATTGTGAGTTAAACTGTTTGATGTTAAGTCCTATTTATACTGCAAAATACTCTACATTTCTAACCCTAACTTACCCACCTTTGCCATTATCCCACTCACCCACTACTTTGTAGTTAACCGTAATTGTTTCAATTACCCACCCCATTACACAATCTGAAGGTACTAGACCCCTAATTAGACACCTATAATTAGTTACCAAATTACTTGTTAATTTAGTTTTAAATAATCTAGTTACACGCATGCAAATAAAATTGACTACAAAATGATAAAGAGAGAATTTTCCTTACATTGCTTAAGGAAAATTTGGGCACAATACAAGGACTCCTTCCTTATGTTGTTCTTGAGCTAAAATAACCAAGGATGATCCTCCAACCTTCAAGTTTCCATAGTAGGAAACCTCCTCTTGGTAGCACCCAAGATTAGCCCAAATATTCTAATATTATTAACTAGGTAATATTAGAAAATGTATGTATATTATGTAATATTATTACTTTAATAATATTAGATGATGTATAATATATTTGTGAATTTATTTGATGATGATCTTGATCAACTATTGATCATAAAAGAGGAAGAAGATGAAGAAAATGAAGGAAAAATGGTGTTTTTCCTCTCTATGATGGCCGGCCTACTTCTTTTTTAGGGTTTTTTTTTCTTACAAACCAACCCCTTATGTGTGCAAAATGTGGGGTATTTATAGGCAAATGAAATGTAAACAAATGAGTGTAACACTTTTTACACTACAAGAAAAACGCGGGAAGCTGACGGAATTTCTGACGGAAAAATAAGGCCGTCAGATAAAACGGGAAGCTGACGGAATTCTGATGGAAATTCCGTCAGGAAATCATTACTGACGGACATTTTGTCAATAAGCGTCAGTAGTAGTTGGCGCGTTGACCAAGTCAATGGCGGTAAAAGCTCCTGACGGAAATTCCGTCAAGAAAGTTAATTATTCCTGACGGAATTTCCGTCAGGAATTCCCCTCCTATGTTGCCAAAATCTCAAATAATTATGAGGAGAATCTGACGGAAATTCCGTCAGTAAAAGTCAAAATTTTGACTTTTACTGACCGATATTCCGTCAGTAAAGTCATTATTTTGACTTTTACTGATGGAATTTCCGTCAGTAAATCCTTTACATATGCTATCAGAAAACCAAATAATTGAGAGGAGGATCTGACGGAATTTCCGTCAGGAAAAGTCAAAATATTGTCGATTACTAATGAAAAAACCGTCAGGAAGCCGTGTTTTTACAAATTACCGGCGGAATTTCCGTCAGGATTCTTTCCTGACTTAAAAAAAAAACACGCGACACTTCTCCTATTTTCCCCAAATCGATTGCAATCAAAAACCAAACCCTAAATCGCCCCTATACACCACGACCCTCCTCTCTTCCGGTAACCACCACATCCTGCCGCCGCCATCCCCGCCATCCACCAGGTACACGCCCTTCTCTCATTCGTTTCTTCTTTTTCTTTTTCCTTTTCATTTTCTTCTCTTTATTTTTCTCTCCTTCACCATGTAGTCGCCGCCTTTGCCGCCGCCACCGCCGCTTGCCTGTCCTCTTCCCTTCCTCTATTATTTCCCTTTAATTATTTGGTTCTTAATTAGGTAGTTTTCTAATCTTTTTAAGTTAAATTTTGTTTAATTATGCTAATTGACTTAGGATAGAAGCCATTTTTATTTAATTATGTTAATTGACTTAGGATAGAAGTCATTTTTATAATCTTTTTAAATTAATTTTTGTTTAATTATCTTTTTAAATTAGTTTTTTTTTAATTGATACTCACTCCTATTCACTATATTGTTCCCTATTTTCTTTTTCGGATTATTCGGGTTTTCTTCCCTATTTCCTTTTTTAGGTTGATTTGTGTGGTCCAAATTCATTTACATGTGGGGTAGTGTGTTTTGTG
>VHZZ01001098.1:38729-48941 GCA_009801015.1 Silene noctiflora | reverse complement strand
TAAAATAATCATCTCTCACGTATTCTTATTTTGAGTTTTACAATGATACTTAAATCATGTGATCGCACTATTGTTGAGGACACTTACTCCAACAGACAATACGATAATGATGGTGATCAAGGTTGATGGAGGATTGGAGGGTGATGGTGGATGATGGTGAAAGGTGATGGAGGATGAATGAAGGTGATGATGGAGGTTGATTTGGTGATGATGAATAAAAAAAAATGATGATGGTGATCGTTGATGCTGGGTGTTGTCGAGTTGATTAATGGTGGTGAGTGGACGAGATTGTGAATTGAATTTGGTGATGGTGGAGAAAGTTGATGGTGATGAGGATAAATGATTAAGGTGAAGAGGGACGAAAGGAGGGGACTTGGTCAAGGTCAAAGCTGACCTTGACTTTTTTTCATTATATTGAATTTGCATTGTTTCGATCCTCGCAATCTCGTCTCACCATTCCGTCTTGCCTACGCAATAAATTAACAAAACAATATTAATATGAATAATGTATTAATATACCGACTAATTACTAAATATACTTCATACGACTAATTATTATAAATTAGTAATTAAATGAGCTTTTTAATCAATTAAGCACGCAAAATCGAGTCGGAATAAGGTATAAACGCGGGGTAAAATGCGACTAAAATACTACTTATCACTTATGCGAATAAAATTTTTAGAATCAATAAACATTCGTTAAATATATCTCTTATTCTTGATGAACTTTTATGTGAGTCATTTTAACAACTATTCCGATGAATTCCAACAAAACTGGATACATATTTTTAAAATCTCACATTTTATGTTTAATAATATGCTTCGTGATACATATAAGATTAGATTTGAAATAAAAGTAAGATGATATTATAAGGAGTAAAATTCTAGAGGGCAATTCCAGTAATTATTATTAGTAGTAGAAGATGGGTAAAACTAACTACACGTTTTATGGAATCACACAATAAAATAGAGATTTATACATATACAATTACAAACATAGATGTATTATCTTCATTAATCCAAGATTGTAATAGAAACAATACTATTATACTCCATAAGAACTATTAGATTTCCTAATAAATGAGAAAATAAAGTATACACAAATCATTTAAAAAAACATTTATCCAAGAATTATTGTGAATTATATAAGAATATATTTGATGTAAAATGAAAAATTATTTGAAGGCTTAAAAACATTGGAAATCATAACACGAATTGGAGAATAAATATTATTTTTTTACCAATAATCATGCAAAATATTTACTCCGCTTATAAGACTATTAAAATGTCATATTGACATTTTTGTATCATACTTCAACACTTTGACTAAGAAATTTGATTTGTAACCCGTTAGTCAAAATTAAAATAGAAGAGAAGTATTACATACGGAACTAAAGTGTATGAAAGAGTGAAAGACAATATAGTACAATTTACAAACTTTTGGCAATTGATATTTCAATGGTTAGAATATAATGNCTAAAGTGTATGAAAGAGTGAAAGACAATATAGTACAATTTACAAACTTTTGGCAATTGATATTTCAATGGTTAGAATATAATGTAAACTGTCAAACACTTATTTCATGATACCATTTGATATTGCATATACACTAATATAGAAAAAGAAAAGCCGACAAAAATGAAAAAAACCTATTTACACCAAACAAAAATATGTACAGAAGATTAATACCCATAATACCAATTTCATGAGTGTTATTGATATGTGAGTATAATAAAGAAAAAAAAAAGTTAAAAAATAATTTACTTATCTATGTATATTTTGCATACCAATTTTTTGACTAAAATGGAATTATGATTGTTATACAATGGTGAGGGGAAAGCAAAATGATCATCATTATATAAAGGTAATAAAGTTAAATAAATAGGTAAATTGATAACCAAAGTTATAAGAGGGAGATAGAAGGTTTGCATCAAATTTTTTTATGTGTGTGTGTTGCAATTTATATTTTTTTTTCAAAAAAAAAAGTTTTTTTTACTTATAAGCATGTGATATACAACAATTGAAAATGACTTTTTTTTTTTATGGCACATGCCTTAGTAAGATGTTTAGTCTTGCATTTTTACAATATTGTATAGAAACTATTTTATTTGAAAATTAAAATAGTGGTACAAAATTAACTCTATCAGTTGTATAATCAATTCTTTTGTAGTCCATTTTTTTTACCATATATAGTACGAAAGTACGTGATTGTATTGACAATTCTAGTCTCACAACTTTAACATTATCGTTATATAAACTTGAGAATACAAGGATCAATATTCCCATTAGCTAAACATAATTGCACTATTGTATTATATTTTTAATTTACATACCCTAAGCTTAAAAACCAACAAAATATTTTAAAACCCAATTCTTTAATAAAAAATAAATAAAGCCTCAATATTAAAATTTCTTCATTTACTTTTATGTTTTATTGTTTTTAATTAATTTACTCTTAAAATGAAAAGACAAAGTTTAATGTTTGTTATGCTCACACATTTATATTTATTGTTCCAAATTATTTTTACTTTTTCTTTTTTTTTTAAAAGATGGTGATGACGAGTCTTGCTAAATCTCTATTTAAAAGGAGAATGATGAGTTTTGATGTTTTAGATTGTCTTTTTTATTATTTATAGATAGATTATGAGGGGTGATTTTGATCGTCGATGTTTTAGTAAATATCGTCGACGTTTTCATTACGAAAGACGAAACTACCTCTAACACAATAACACTACATTCTCTCTCTACCTACTTTTCTCTAAAATTCAAGTAAATCGAACTAAATTGCAAAAAAAAAACTGAACAACAATTAGCATGACAGAACCCGAATCACCGGTACGTTAACAATTTAATTTCGTTATTAATTTTTTTTTTCGGATTGTTATTGATAATTGTTAGTTGAATTACGTCCCGTTTATACTAAATTTGAGCAAACAAAGCGGTTTTATTGCGTAGATATGAAGTAATACATACCATGGGCCGAAAGTTAAGATTCAACATGGCCAAACGTTGAGACTCAACGTTCAACCATGGACTGATTGTTGAATCTCAACGATTGACCATGGCCAAACTTTGAGACTCAACGTTGGACCATGGCTGAACGTTGAATCTCAATGTTTGGTCCATGGTTGAACGTTGGGATTCAACAATTTGCCATGGTTGATCGTTGATTCTCAACATTCGGTCCATGGTTGATTGTTGAATGTTTTTGTTTGGCCATAGATTGATTGTTGGATGTCAACTTTTAGTCTGTGGTCGGACAAATAACGACTTATTAACTTGTTTGATTCCGTTTAACGTATTACAATTAGATTATGGTCAACTTTTATCATCTAATTAATGTTTAAATTGCATGAAGCAGGTTTCGTGGGAGAGTTTTGGCGATAATTCAATCGATTACAACCCGTTGTTCGTGACCGATTTAGATTTTGAAACCCGTGATGATGCTTTCAATTGGGCTAAACGAATAGCATTCGATAATGGTTTTGCTTTGGTTAAAGCAACTAAC
Organism: Silene noctiflora; assembly: GCA_009801015.1. Classification (NCBI taxonomy): domain Eukaryota; kingdom Viridiplantae; phylum Streptophyta; class Magnoliopsida; order Caryophyllales; family Caryophyllaceae; genus Silene; species Silene noctiflora. Next base: position 45,433 of record VHZZ01001098.1, on the reverse strand, counting down.
GGGGCAAAAAACAGAAAAGATAAAGGCTTGTTGGGAAGTTATTTTCGATGTGCACGACATGGTTTACCACGGCCAACCGATGATCCCGAGAAGCAAAGGAGTTCTACTAAATGTTCATGCTTGTTCTGAATGTTTGTCGTTCAAAATTACGTGGTAAAAAATGATCAAGATGCGGTTGTTTGGAACATTGTACGTAACTTCTGAGGGTGGTGGACGACACAATCACAACGTAAAAATCTACAAGGACGGGGATCGACACTTTGCGGGGTTAGACGATGAGGAGAAGGCGTATGTAAGGCAACAAACAATGGTCGGGGTCTTACCGAGAGATATTGAAAATGGTCTTCTTTTGAAAACGCCCGAAAAACCTCAACCGTCAAGCGTCCAAATCTATAACGAGACAAGGAAAATTAGAAAATAATTGAGGTGTGAAAGGAACACCACATATGTTGGCTCATGCTGTAGATGCGAAATACGTCCATTGGCATGAGAGTAACCCCGAGACACGAGAGCTCTCGCATATGTTCGTGGCACATCCTGATTCCGTGAAGTTGTTTCAGGCTTATCCTTATGTGGTAATCATGGATTCGACATATAACACCAATACATATAAGAATCCGGTTGTTGAAGTTATTGGTGTTACACCCACCAGGTCTTTCTTCCTAATTGCATGTGCCATGATTCCTACCGAGTCGGAGGAGTCGTACAAGTGGTTGTTGAAGAAGTTAGTTGACATTCTTGAGTGCACCGGAATGTCCCCTTCTGTTTTCGTCACCGATAGAGAATTGGGTTTGATTAATGCTATTAAAGCAATATATCCCGAGGTTGATCATTTGTTATGTCGATGACATGTGAATAAAGCTATCGATGCAAAAGCTACTAGTTATTATCGTCCTGAGACTTACAAGATCCGTGTCATGACAAATGCAGAATCGGGTTAGACTAGAGTGATCAATGCACCTACCGAAGAAGAGTATTGATATGTGGTTATTTTGGCACAATATCTCCCTTTCTTTACCATGCATTTTGACCCGACTTGAGTCGGTTTTAGCCTCTTTATTTGCATTTTGTGCCCGCTTTCCACATTCTATGAGCCTATGTCTTATTTTGTAGGATTTGAGACAGAATTGAAGAAACGGGAGCAAAAGGAGGTGAATTGGAAAAGAGCATGAGAAAGGAGAAGAAAACAAGCTAGAAGAGGTCCCCAGCCGGTCCCCTGACCGGCAGCCTGCCAGCCGGCTGGGAACTCGTTCCCATACTTAGATTATTTTTGAGGTGGACGCCAAGGAGCATTCTGGAGTGCTCCCAGCCGGTAGGCTGACCAGCAGCCTGCCGACCGGCTGGGACCACCTGTTACTTGAAGTTTTGAAGTCAATTCTGAAGAAGAGGAGATCCCAGCCGGTGCACCGACAGCTGACCGACCGGCTGGGACAGATTCCATGCCTTAGAATATTTTTTGAGGTCAAGTTTAGAAGCTCTCTGGAGTGTTCACAGCCGGTGGGAGCACCGGCAGCTTGCCCATCGGCTGCAGCTACCTAGTGATCAAAGAAGCCTGTTTTGGGAGATAACCGGACTCCCAGCCGGTAGGGTAACTGCCAGCTGGCTGACCAGCTGGGAGCACAGAACCGCATTTTCAAGTATTCTCTAATTTTGGCCCATTTGTGAGGAAAATATAAATACCCTCCTCCTTAATTGTAATGACAAACAACCCTACATCTCGACTTTTACTCTATTTTCATGCAAGTTTACTTAATTACTCCCTTAATCTTTCCTTAATTCAAGCACTAATTACTTAGCAATTTAGTNCTACATCTCGACTTTTACTCTATTTTCATGCAAGTTTACTTAATTACTCCCTTAATCTTTCCTTAATTCAAGCACTAATTACTTAGCAATTTAGTTTAGAAATTAGTTTACCTTTAGTTTATGCTTATGTTAGTGGGTTGTAATTGGAAGAATTGAAGAATCCTTCTTTAGTTCAATCAAAGTTGCAATTTTTTTGTATCATTTATTCCTTAGTTTTCATTACTTGTCATTTATTTACATTTCTTGTTTATCCTTGTGATGTTTATACTTTTAATATGTCTACTGTTCATCTTTGTTCATCTTTCACATGCTTTGTTGTGTTTGTCCTAAATATGTGGGAGTAGTCTTCTTACTAGGATGGAGGGGATCCTTTGTAGTGCTCATGAGAGGGTATTGGCATGGATTAATGATAATTCTTGAGTTGTTTACATTTGTCTATTTGTTTTGCACATAAGGTGTTTGGGGAATTTCTTGAATGAGTAAGTTGAGTCAATTTCTCTAATCTATCTACTTGTTGAGTGAGTAACTTGGCTAGTAATTAGGATATGCTTAACAAATTGTGGGTTGAGTTTAATTGAATGAGTAAGTTGATTAATTCTTGACCTAGTGTAGGACTCACATCGAGAGGTTGGGTTTTGCTCTTGTTTCGCTCTAGATAATTATTAGTCCATGCCTATTTTCCGTCTCTAGCTACTTTGGTGAACCCGAACATCCTAGTTCCCTTAATTATCATTCTTATCCGTGTTTAGAAGTTGCCTGTCTTTACTTGTTTTTAGTCTTGTTTGTAATTGTTTTATTTACCCAAACCCCCTTTCTTGTTTGAGTTAAACTAGACTATAACCGACCAATCCTAGTGCCAATTTCGTCCTTTGAGTTCGACCCTTGCAAGCTACAACGAGCAATCGTACACTTGCGAGGCCTAAAAATAATAAAGCTATCAAGTTTTTGGCGCCGTTGCCGGGGATGGAAAATTGGATAGGATTAGTTGTTTGCATCTAGGCTTAATTCTTTTACTTCTTGTTTGTTTTTTTTTCTCTCTTTGTCGTAGTGCAATTTTGCATTAGTACCTTTTGATCTTCTCTTTTAAGTTCATGAATAGGTGCCGAATTGGACCTCTTTTCCCGCTTGATCGTGAGATTGAGAAAACTTTCCGGGCAAGAAGAAGATTGACATTACCGGCATTGAGAGGGTCTCCACCTTTAATTAACCAACCACCAAAACCCCCATCCCCCACAATAGATTCCCTAGAAATAAACCCCTCCTCCTCCACTATCAACCCTCAAATTCCAACCATTGAGATACCGTTTCATCAACCTCATCATTCACCCAATCATTCCCCCCCCATCTCACCAAATTACACACCACTTAACTCATCAAGGGACAACCCAATAAACAACATCCAAGCGAAGACATGGGTGACCATCCAATGGGCTATTACAACCAGCCGGAACCTAACCAGTCTTGCTCGGCCATTAATTATGGGGCTCTTGCTCCTAATAACTTTTAATTACATCACCAAGTAATCACTTACATTCAACAAGACACTTTCCATGGGATGAAAAATGAGGATGCTCACCAACATCTCACTTCTTTCAAAGAGAAGGCGGGTACTATCAAGAACAAAGGTGTAACCGAAGAACAAATGCTACTCATGCTCTTTCCATTGAATTTGAAAGACAATGCTAAGAGGTGGCTAAATTATCATGATCCAGGTACTTTCACCACTTGGGATTCTTTGTCCAAGACATTTATCAACAAGTTCCACCTACCTTCCAAGACCGCAAGAATAAGGATGAGATCCAAACATTCATGCAAAAATGCATGGAATTTTTGAGTGAAGCTTGGGAACGATTCCGGGACCTCCTTGCATCTTGCCCCCATCATGGTATCCTTAAATGGATGACCACTCATAACTTATTTCAAACACTTGAACAAAGGTTTAGGGACATCATAGTGGCGGTTTCCGGTGGTAACTTTGATAAGATGAACAATGCTGAGATCACGGAGATGATTCAAAACATTTCCGAAATGGAGAGTAGTTACTCAAGGGACAATGATTATAGAGGTGAAAGGTCTTCAATGATGGAATCGGAATACAAGTCCAAATTGGATGCTTTGACCAAGGAGTTTGAGGATTTCAAAATGGWGAAGAAGCAAAGTGAGGGGAAACGATCTCATGAGGAAGGGTCTAGCAATTCAAGGGTGTATTACGTCCAAGAACCAAAGTCCTCTTCCCCAAGAAATCATCCACCTCAAATGCATCGTGAATATTGTGGAGGAGTGGGTTATACAATTGAATATTGCTCATCTATACCACACGATGAGTACCAACAAGAATGTAATGCTTTGCAAGGCCAAGGTGGGCCAAGAAACTACTCTTACCAACGCCATGAGACATTTTACCGGGTGTTTCCAAACCAAGATTCAAAGCTCTCATATGCGGGTCAACCCATGGACCCTCATTACCAACAACCTCAATACATGGCACCACCTAAACCGGACTGTTCTAGGCAATACAACCAAAGCCAAGGCCAAGGTTCAAACTTTAGGAGTCAACAACACCAAGACAACCAAAACTACATTCCTCCTCATAATAGAAACCAACAACCATACCACGAACCTTACCAACAACAACCACCATATTAACAACCATATCAAAAACAACCATACAATGAAATATCTAATCCCAACTCTTTCATTGAGAAAATTCTAAAGGAGATGGAGGCAAGGGCCGAAAAGAGAGAAGCTCAAGCGGAACAACAATTTAAAAGCTTGAAAACCGAGCTCTCTAATGTCCAAGCACATCAAAGGGCATTTCATTCTTACATGGCCAACCCAAATCCCCCATCTTCACAAAGAGGTCCTAATTCATTGCCTCCTCAAGGTTCTAATCCTAGAGATGGACCACCACCACATCAACAAGATCATGTGGTCCACTTGAGGAGTGGCAAGAAGTTGGAAGACTCAAATCACGACCTTGATAATGATTCTAAAAGGAAGAGAGGCAAAGCTAGTGGAGAAGATGAAAGCCCACCCACTTCACCTTCAAGTAGGCATGAAACCACCAAAAAAGGGAAAGTGAATGGGTTGACTCAAGATGATGAGAACTTTGTGTTAGAGAAAGTTGAAGTTGATGAGCCAATTCACAACAAAGAAAAAGAAAAAGTTCAAGAAGATTTGGAAATCCCAAAGGAAAATACCACACCAAGAAAAACATACAAGCCACCATTGCCTTTCCTTCATAGGGCTAAGGGCATGAATGAAGAGAAAAAGTTTGCCAAATATGTGGCAATGTTGAAGAAGCTTGAGGTGTCCTTACCTTTCACCGAGGTAGTGACACAAATGCCGCTCTACGCCAAATTCCTCAAGGATATGTTAACAAAGAAAAGGGAGATTTTTGATGATACCTTGCTTCCAATGGTAGGCTAATGTAGTTTCGTGTTGCTTAACTGAATGCCCCAAAAATTGCAAGATCCGGGTAGTTTTTCTATTCCTTGCATGGTTGGGCATGTGAGTGTGCAAAGAGCCTTATGTGACCTTGGTGCAAGTGTTAGCATCCTTTCTCTTCCTATTTATAGGAAACTTGTTTTGAAAGACATAGTGCCAACTTCTAAGACATTACAACTTGCCGATAGATCGGTGCAATATCCAATGGGTATAATTGAAGATGTCCCGGTTAAAGTGGGGAGTTTCTATATTCCGGCGGATTTTGTTGTGCTTGATATCCCGGAGGACCAACAAAATCCCATCATCCTTGAGAGGACTTTCTTGGCAACCGATGATGTCAACATAAGTGTAAGAAGAGGCAAGCTCACGTTCACCGTAGGAGGTAATGTGGTGGAATTTTCTTTGACCGGGGTAATGTCTCAAACAATGTTTGAGAGTGTGTATGCAGTGGATACTCTAGAAGAGGTGATACATGAAGCAAAAGTTGAATGCCAAGGAGGAAAGCAAGAGGATGAATTTGAAGCTCCACCATCAAGTTTGCTTGAAGTTGAGAGTAAGGACTCTCCAAAGGTAGATCTCAAACCTTTACCCTCTTCCCTTTAATATGCTTTTACTGATAATGATAAGGCTTACCCTGTGATTATCAATGCTAACCTAACGGCGGAACAAAAGAAAAACTCATGATTGTCTTTAAAGAGAAACAAAAGGCAATCGGGTATAACATTGACGATCATACGGGTATCGATCCTAGAGTGTGGATGCACTGCATAACATTAGAGGATGGATAAACTCCCTCCACTCAACCCCAAAGGAGGTTGAACCAAAAGTTCATGGAGCTGGTGCGTAAGGAAATTGATAAATTGCTTGAAGCCGAAACTATTTATTCGATATCCGGAAGTGAATGGGTTAGCCCGGTTCAAATTGTCCCCAAAAAGGGCGGTATGACCGTGGTTGAGAATGATGAAGGTGATCTCATCTTTACCCGACCGGTTACCTGTTATAAAATGTGCATTGACTATCGAAAGCTTAATTCTGCTTCCATCAAAGATCACTTTCCTTTGCCTTTTATTGATCAAATGCTCGAGAGACTTGCAAACCATGAGTATTTTTGCTTCCTTTATGGTTATTGTGAGTTTTTCCAAATACTCATCCACCCGGATGATCAAACAAAAACTACTTTCACTTGTCCATATGGTGTTTTTGCAAATCGAAGAATGCCGTTTGGACTTTGCAATGTTCCCGGGACATTTCAAAGAGCTATGATGTCTATATTTTCCAAGTATCTTGAGAAGTATATGGAGATGTTTTTGGATGACTTTAGTGTCCATGACACCTCATTTGATGATTGTTTAGAGAACCTCTCCCAAGTGCTCCAAATTTGCATTGAGTACAACTTGAAATTAAATTGGGAAAAATGTCATTTCATGGTGCAAGAGGGAGTGGTTCTAGGT
>VHZZ01001098.1:15437-27180 GCA_009801015.1 Silene noctiflora | reverse complement strand
TATTTAGAGTTGAAACCTACCTTCCAGCAACATGAATAGTAGCATTCTCAGGATCTGCTTTATGATCAACCACCCCTTCTCTTATGGGGCACCCGATTCTATAATCTTGTGGTAGGTTTTCTCCTATGCTCTATTTGGAGCTAATAGAATAGATTGAGTACTCTTTTTTATTTTTCAGGTAGGCTCTTGACCTACTGTTATATTACTGGCACAGACTGTTGGGCATTGATCCTATCCAAGTAAATGATTTAAGAAGTCTCAATGATGAAGGAAGAAACCTAGTGGAATTCCTCATCAAACAAAGAAATAGGGCAAAGAGAGAGATGAGAACAAGACTAAGAGGAGGGAGGACAACACATCAGCACCAGGGAAAGAGAGGCTAGAAGAGCAAAATATTGTTAGAACGTCAAATTTAGGAATTTGAGGATTGTCTTTTCTACGTCTATGCCCTATTTAATTACCATGGTAATTAATTATATTATATAAGGTATCGACCTCCCCACTTGTTTACGATCTCGTTTGACGAGCTAAAGTCATGGGAAAGCATCGGTCTTCTTTATTTTCTCTTTTTGGGCCCCTCTTTCTGAGATTGTATCTATCTACTTAGTTCTTTTTTCATGTTTAGATTTAGAATCAATCAAAGACTCACGTGACTGATTCCCCATTTTTTTTTTAAATTTGTGAATTTCATTTTGATAGCTCCAATGCATACCGTTAAAAGGATAGACTAGAAAGAGCTCTTACGGTTGATTACGGATAAGAATCCAATAAAAGAAGCGTGTGTAAGAAAGATATTTCACCCGATCAAAGATGCAACCGAGGGTGCCAATTCAATAGCCGCTTTGGCTCATGATGATGATAAAAGTCTGGATTCAATGCCCAGTGGTAGGACCCACAAGGAAAAGAAAGGCCTGACCCTGCGCCCTTTATCTTATTATTATTCACCCAAAAAGGAAATCCAAGAAAGGACCGCCATAGCCACGTCTTACTCAACAAGATGATCGGAATGAACGTCCCATTCCTCGGTCCGAAAAGGAAAGCATCTTGGCTCGAAAACGACTCTTCCTTGTCTTCCAAAACCTATTCTTAATGGTACCTGTAGGTCAATCGTGACAACCGCAAAGTCTTTCTCGCTCAAACGGGTCCTTGCTTGCCTGAGTCCACTAGCCCAGTCCCTGCCGCATGCGCTAAACGTCCTAAGTTTGGGTTCCGCGAAAGAAAATCCTTCTTCAGAAAAAAGCCACGAGTGTAGGAGCGAGCTTGTTGTTAAACCATTAGGGCACGTTTTTGGGGGATCATTGGGCTTCGGATCATTGCTTAGGTTGAGCGCGCGAACGGGGGCCGGAGGAGATCCATTTCCACAACCACAAGAAGAAGACAAAGAAGCTACGGATGGACCAGACTAAGACGTTTATGGAAAAAAAAGTTACCCCTTGTGGAGAGAAGTTCTGTCCCACCCCAAACTATAAGGATGAAGCTTCATCCGACTCTGCCCTTAATTCTTAGGGATTTTACTTATTTACAATGCATGGTAAACAATGCTTTTTCGTAGCAGCTAACTCGCTACATACTTTTGCTTGCTATCTATCTATATATAAAGAGTTCCCTAACCCAGTGGATACCCGCTACGTCTCAATTGAATTTGAACTTTTTTATTCTCTATTTTTTTTGCTAGACTCTCTTATAATTGTCATTAGTTGAAGCGAGTTTACCTTTTGTTTTGAGAAAGTTAATTGATTGAATGGGCCAAAAGCAGACTTTGACCTGGAGTCGAATCTTAGTGCCCAAAAAGCCCCCGTTTCCAAGGTTAAGGGTCCTTTTTCTACTTATTCGATCTTTTATATTTGTGACTATATTGTATGAACAGAATCTCAGCCCAGAACTGGCCTTCTTGATAGGTCTTCTAGTGCTACGTCTTTAATAACAACTGGCTTGTCAACGCAGCTTATTTAACAAGAAGAAAAAAGGCACCTTCTACGGCTACAGAAAGAGCTCAAGTTTAGAGCTTTGGTGCGATACGAATCAAACCAGCGGGCTTTCCTGCCCCTTATCATAGGGTGCGAGTGGAAATAGACTTGAAGATATATCTCATAATTCTCTTTATATTTTGACAAGTTTTCGCTTGCTTCGTCATGACATAAAGAAAGCATTCATCCAACCAGCCTTTCAAGTAGGTCAGAGGTCAGGAAAGCCTTTACCCGGCAAGCGTCCGACCATCCCTTAATTTGATTTTTTGCAAAGAGCAAAGAAAGGACTCCCAGTTACACCTATTTGGTTGGTCGACCATTGAACCTTGTTTAAAATTCTTTCTTGACAGGTGAGATTTAGTTTTAAAGGAGCTACGGGGAGTCAGAGATTCTACCCTTTAATGAGAAGAATGTACCGAGGAGCTCTCTAAATAAAATAGGGGCATGAGGAACGAGCCTCGGAATGATAGCTAGCGCGCGAAAGACTCCAAAACATGACTCGTTGAATGCGTCCTTTCCTTTTTTCTATAGGGTGAATAAATCAGTGTGTCACCACCGGCCAGCATTGCAGGACGGGAACTGTTCTGAGGAAGCGAGAGAAATGTGTTTGCACACCCTCTTACTTATTAAATTCAAGTAACGAAACATACTCCCCCTTCGAGCGAGTCTTTCAGTCATCATCTACTTTTTTTATTTGACTATAAAAATATGGATTAAATGCTCTAACAGGTCCTAACCATTAGGGCTCTCAAAACGAAGCACACATACAACAGCTGATTATCTTATTCTTCTTCTAGGTAAATAATGCATTAGAACTGATCCCGTCTTTGAACCCAGGCGAGGCCATTGAGCTCCCTATGCGACTAATTGAATTCTTGTTTAATCTTAAAAATGTTCGTTTTCCCGCGAACTTCCGTTCTTGAAAAAAGCTTTTTTAAATTTATCAGAATATGCGTATAACTGCATCTCATACTATCATAAAAAAAGATTTGCATCTGAAAACTTTCGGAATAGTGATCGAGTAAACTAGACAACTTCCTCTTGCTTCCCAAAAGCAAAAATCCAGACTTTTAACTTCAATAATAATATAATAAAGTACAGCACGTGAAACCTCCACTATTAATTCCTCTTTCCTTTTTTCTTTACATTTACAAGGTAATGAGAATACTGGACTTGAGGGGGTTTACATTATCATTCCACTGGGAGCTCGCTCTTTCCAAGTTGAACCCAAGCGCGTCACTCTCTTATTCTTTTCTAGAAATTGCAAGCCAAAGGCGATTACTAATAAAAAAATAAATTCTTTTTAAAGCTACAATCCTCAAATTTATGAATGATTAGAATTGGTGGAATAAATATCCTTTCACTAACCTGTTCTAATTGAAATACGAGCTACTTTTTCACTTTTATTGTTACTTTCTGACTTAATATGCGAACTATAAAGAGCCTTTCCCGTACTTGTGGTCGAGCACTCCTCTGATTCTTTCTCGAACATTTTTCTAATATCTAACAGTGGCATAAAGTGCCCTTTTTACTTGTCTGTTGAAATCCTAATGCCTAATGATCCCAGTAAAAAAAAAGCCTACGTAAAAGAATTTCTCGTGGTGAGAGGAGAGTAAATCCCACTTTCTTTAGTTTAGTAAGAGCATGCATACAAATGAAATTCCAAAGATTGGTTACCTAGCACTGTTCATAAAAAGATAAAGAAAAAAAAAAGGCAAGGCAAAGAAGGCGCGGATTAACTACATTCTACATATTAACTAGCTCCTGATCTCTTCCCTCAAGGATCTTACTTAAGGTGGGACAGAGGAATAAAAGAAAAAGAAAAGAGAAGTGAACTTGTTTCGGCGAGAGAATAAAGACTAGTGTTTGGGCAAGAGGGACCTGCTTGTGTAAAGAAAGGTGTGAAACCCATGCCTCATTTGGGTCTGCGTCAGCAGGTTATGCTTTTCCGGACTTTAAAAGTTAAAGTCAAGTCAAGGCAGGATACGGGCATTGCATGATAAACCCGCCCGCACTAGGAGACAGGAGACAGACGAATCGGCTAGCTGTTGGCATTGAGACCGCGCCTGGATAGGCTTTTCCCTACGATATCTTTTGATATCATTAGATGTTTTTGGGAATTCCCGGGTTTGGCGAAGGAGAGGGCTTTTTCCCAGCCCCTTAGAGTCAAGTTGACGGACTCAAGGCCTACTTGCTCTTCTTTAGCTTTTTATATTTGATATTTATTAAGATTAAGGCAAAGCACTTTTGTCGTTCAAAAACGGGTTTCACGGTGACATTCCTTCCTCTCCACGATCCGCTAAAACTCCTTCTGTATATAATCATAAAATGATATCCAGTCAAGAAGTTTTATAGAGATGGTCAAACAAACTATTCTCATCACCAGCAGTTGGGAAAGTTGTTTGTTCAACTTTTTATTCATTTGGTTACTTTTCTTACAAGCTTTAAGTAAATTAAACCCTTCCACCCTTTTTGAACTTGGACAAGGAGGTCGGTTTAGATCTTTACGTTAAAATATTCTCTTTATAAGATTCTAAATTATCAGGTTATATTAGTGGTGATAATGCAGCCAGAAAAGAGAGCTGCTACCTATGCCATCAAGTGCTCGAACAGACGCATCAATTAAGGTAACATCAGGAAAAGCCAGCCAACCCAGTTGAGAAAGTTTAACTTTTTGCCTACTAATTCAAGAATAAGTAGAAGTAATTATAATATAATAAGCAAATTCAAGTCTTTTTCTTTCTTCCATGAGATTGCCTCTAACCAATAGAATAGGGCAGTCCTAGCGCGGGTCAGAATCTGAAAATGAGATCGTAAGCAACAAATCAAGGGACGGGGCACAAGCTTATAAGAAAATGCGGGTATAGTCTCATAAATAGAATGTGAGCGTGGGTCAAAAGAAAATGACTCTCCAAAGAAAGATCTGGCTTTCTACGCATACTCTGACCCGGCTGTTACAACACTCTAGGACAAACTCTTGCTGCATTAAACTGTCATAAGCTACGTATCCTTTCTCTCGCTTTCTTCCCACACCCCTCTTTTCGTTGCACGCTTAAATAAGTATAATATAAAAGGTAAGTAATAAGCAAGCTTACCCTTAACTACTTCAAATTCAAACTTTTACCTTGTTTTAACTTCGTTGAGAGAAATCCGGCCTTATCACATCTTTGAAAGAAATTAAAAGAAAAAAAAAAGCAAGCAAGTTACTAGATCCAGATATAAAATATAATATAAATTCATGGTGCCAAGCCCTCCTAGAGGAGCATATGTTGGGTCTTCGTTCTGCCCTTTATAATAGAAAAGATGGGATAATAGAGCTCAAATGCATCGTATAAATATTAAATAATGAAAAAGAGGAACCATATTATCCGGGAAAGAACTCAACTACTAAAACCTCTCCTGATTTGCTTTCTTTTTTGTTTTAAGGGTATGCGCGCTTATCATATCCTTTGTGTATTCGCTCAAGCCTGCTTTCTTCGCATCCTCTCCTTATGTAGTCGAACCTTACCAAGTTTCTTATGTTATGTATGGTTTCAAGCTGGAAAAGTCTAAACGTCATCCTCATTAGTATAGCAGTAACCCTACTCGTAAAAGCTTTCTCTAAGAAATCCAAGAGAAATTCTAAGAACAACCTTGTTTGGGCTCGAAAGATATTCTATTCTCAAGGAAGCAAAGAAAAACTATACTTAGAGGAAAAAAGACCGGATCCCTAATATATAAATGCTATTAATGAAAAAGAGGTGGAAGTTGCCACATTTCTTGAATAAAGAACACCCTGCCTTCAAACATTCAATCAAGAGTATGTTGGCGGGAATCATCCCTTTTAAGAGCATTAAAGCTTACGCGTGTCTCGATTAAGCTAAGAATTTTCCCGGAGTTTTCGTATGATTGTATGAGAGGAAGACGACACTCTTTGACCAATGCCTGCATCAAACGTGGATTCTTCGGTAACTTACTTGTTTAATTAATTTAAATTTTGTTATCCTCTCTTGTGATTCTTTCAGATCCTCTCCTTCTTTTTTAATTTTAATATGCGCGCTTGTAAACATCTCTTCATGACTTGTTAAATAAATATAGACAAGTGGCTCTTCCCTGACTCTCCCTTTAATTATGGAGCTGAAAGGGGGGACTTCTTCTATTACCGAACTTTAAGCTCCTTTTTTCCTTGTTCGAATTAAAATTAGAAAGTCAATTGGTCAAAACGTAAGATTAAGAATTAATATAATAAGAGGCTTCGGTTCTACCTTCATCTGGAGAAGGGGATTATTATCTTCAACTGCTTCGACGTCGTCTTAATCAGCAATAGCCTGCTCCTCGAATTCACCTGGTCCATCTGTATCTGCAATAAGGCTTTCTTTCTCTTCATCACCTCTTCCCCGCACCCCGGTGCGAGTCGGGTTATGGAGTGTACAACTCATCCAATGAACTAAATTGAACTAAATAAAACAATGTAAACACGGGTTAGCAGCAGTATGTGATGGAGCGAGTTGGCCGATTAGTAGGTTAAGTCCCATCCTCAACCCTAAATCTTAATCCTAAATCGAAAACGTTTCAGAACAAGGAAGCCTTCCAATAATATGGAAAGAGCCATGCCAGCTTTATTCGCTCACGAACAAAACAAAGTTGCCTTCTTTTAATTATTTAGAAATTTATAATATAATAAAGGTACCCGGCTACGGATGAGGCTGATCGAGACCCTTTTGTTGTTGTTGATGTAGCTAGCTTTCTTTTCGTTAGGGAAAAAGCCTTCCTTTTTTTCGTAAAGCCAGCTCTTTAAATGAAATGTAAGAGGAAAAGCAGGTTTGAGGTTAAGTTGCCTGAGATAGGAAGAAAAAAATAGGATAGTAAAGCCGTTACAGCTTTTACAGCTGTTACACAAATAAAATAAAATAGGGGGCATTCCATGAGATAGATCCAAGGGATCGGTAATCCGACAGTTACATATGAATTCCAGGAGAAAGAAGACGAAGCTGCTATAACCGCCAATACCTACTAAGAAAATAAGGGCACAAAGGCTGTTGTTAAAGAAAGCCCTTAAGAATAAGTACAATTACGCTGTTTCTGAGGCGAATTCTTCTTATCTTATAAATATTAATAACATTCTAGGTAGGACTTAATGGGAAAACCCACCTATCATGGCTTATCATATCATGCCACGCAAGCTAAAGCTCAAGACAAGATTTACTCTCTTAGTACGAGTAGGACGAAATACATCCGGAATACTTCGAAATGCCCGATGCACTTTACTTGGATTAATCTCCTCAAAGTACATCTGAGTATAATACTTAAATGGTGTGGGTATAAGAAGCTAGGCTTTCAAAGACATCATCGAAGGCTAATGCCGAACGAAACCAATCCCATCTCAGGTAATCAATCTGGGCAACTTCCTTTTAAAGAGTTGGGAGTCGAAGTCAGGATCCTCCTGGACCCACATATGTATGGAACCATTCTCGATACAGCATAACTTAGAAATGACGAGCCCAAACAACGAGGTTTTTTTCGCCTGTGTCACGCGGGCAGCACAAAGGATAGAACGGAACGCCATGTCCTAGCTCTTGAAAGTCCCGGAAAGAGGTATCCTTTGACTCTGAATTCCCTCTGGTCGAAACGAAAGACTCCGATTCTGAGCCTCTTAGAAAGAGAAGATTACCATTCTTAGAAGATGCCTTTTGCCTAATCAGACATCATACCTCATATCTTTCTCTATCGACCTTTTTGGGGATTTAAGGTATGATTTGACCGGGTTTACGTAGAATGCACCTTCGAAAAGTGCATTTCCATTAAGAAAGAGTGTTAGGCAGAAAAAATCCCGTCTTCACTTAATTGTGCCAATTTATTTTCAATTTATTAAGGCAAACAGATTTAACACAGAACGGGGTTTATTACGTTGGCTCTTTGGGCCTTGTGTGAGGTATACCCTATTTAAAACCGTAAAAATAGGACCAACAAGATTCGTTAAGATGGGATCATAATGAAGACCGTAACGAAGGAAGGATAGAAGAAGTTCTCTCTTGCCTCTGCTTTTGATCAAAACAAAATAGAAGGTGGGCTCCTTCCCCTATCCTATAAAACGCGCGGAACACATCTTGGAGAAGCACTTGACGTAGCATAGCGTATAACATTCTTAGAATATAAAGTAAATAAGTAGACTGCTTTGCCCTTCTCTTTATCAAGTGCATGCGAAGATATCTCTTGAAAAGAATTTGCTGGGGATCTCGGGCAGAACAGAAGGGCTTCAAACCCTTCATCTTTGTGACATCCTATATAATGAAGTCATTTTCTTTTTTTCCCCTTTTTCCTTAGAGTAGAGCTTTCTGCGAACCGGCCCCCCCTCTGCCCAGACTGCACTAAGCAAGTTCATCCCTCTACCTCTTAGTCAACTTATTTTTCCTCTTTTAGTTAGTCGAGTAGCTTTGGACCTTATTTTTTTTCTTTAATAATATCTACTCGTACTTCCTCTTTACTTTAATTGGGTCAAATGGCTCCATCCCCAATATCATATGGCTTTCGCGCCTTATCAAGCACGCTCTAGGGTACGCACCTTCTTACTATCTTTTCACAAATCAAACCAAAACATCAGATTAGCCTTTCGAGTCAAGAAGGATGGTAATCCCGCTCTGAGTCACTTTCAATATGGAGACTTTTCGTTTCATAGGTTTTTTCTCTTATGGGCCCAGTTACGCGAAAAGGGAACTTCTTTCAATTATAGATACTAATCTTTGGGAGAAATTCTTTTGTTTCATAATGTGATAGGTCTTTCAGAGCCTAGGTGCTCAATACAATAAGGGTAGAGGCGCAGGAGGGGAATGTGATTTTGTTCGAAACGTCGGTAACGCGCGGAATGCTCATACCTTTCACTCGGTAGATGTGATGCAATTCTATTCCTATTTTCTCTGTCAAAGATGAAAGAGCTTCGGGTTCAATCAGTGGACAAAGGAAAAATCTCAATCTATAAAATAGAAATAAATACGGATGAATTAAATTACAAGCCTTTAGCAAGCACAAGCTCCTCCTTTTGCGCAGCTAATTAAGCCACTGCTACTATAGAAAGAGGTACCTTCCTTAGGTCTTAGAATATAATCTATTTCTTAGGAAAAGCAGTAATGCTTCTATCGAAGCTAAAACAGGTGCGACCTCAAACTCTGGAAAAGACTCTCTCTTTCCTTTCCTCTTTTGGAATAGCAATAGCTACTTATGAGTAAGAGTAATCATCCGCGAGTGAATAAAAAGATCCAGCTATCTTATATAGTAATTCGCCATCACCATCAAATAACTTATCAACAACAGCGCCTTTATTTACTACATCTACTTCTTCCTTTTTGTAAGATTGCCCCGGTGAGGGAGAGGCCCTATATTCTTGGCTAGTGGTATGATTAAGAATAGGATTTTATCCGTATTATAGAAATAGAAGAAGGCCTGCCTTTTCATCAAGAGCTAAAACTGCAGCCATACTTTCTCTTGACTTTGCTTCGACGTCTATTATTATTTAAATATTTAATCCTTCTTATACCTCTCGTCGGCGAATGCTCCCTCTTTACATTCTTTTCTCGATCGTTCACGAATTTCTCATGGGACAGTTTCCATCGCATGCATCTACTTATGGGTAGAGAGCCCCATCGGATTTCATCCCTTTAAACAGGAACTGGGAAAGGAGAATAACTTTGGTAGACTCTCAGTGGCTAAGAAAATTCCTATGTGACTTTTTTCTGGACACTTTTGGAAAAAACCTTGAGGTACCAAGATTCTTCAGAATCAAAATCAAGTAGAAGTCTAGGCATTCTTGGTTTCAGAGCAGGGCAATCATTTTTATGATCATTCACCTAGGTACGCCCGTAAGGAAGCCTAGGCTAAGGATATGTTAGCCAAATCGAGATGCTTTGCTGTCCCAAGGTTTCGTGAATACATTATGTATGGTCGACGAAAGACGTGAACAAATGATGTAATCCCCTTTTTGTATAACCCTACCTCTTCATTTCTTCACCAGCTCTAACACATTACCTTTTAGAGTTGGGAAATACTAATCTATTTATACAATTGGTATATCTTTCTCGGTTGGTTCATAGCCAAGATCAAACCTCGTTCCTATGATATAGGGGGCATTCCTTCCCAGACATCCCCTTTTTCTGGGATATTGAGATATTTATTTTCCCAAATAGCGTCCCGTCTTTAGCCTTAGCCAATTTTGCCAAAGACTTCTTCTTTTTATGGTTACATCAAAAAGATTAATTCTTCGCTCGCTCCGTTATTCTTCAGTACTGAAGTCGAAATCGGTTGAAAGAGACGGGTTTGAGGCAATTCGTCATCTTAAAATGCACTCCGTTGACCCCATTTTTTCAGATCGACAAAAAAGAAAATGAAAGTTAACTTTAAAAAAAATCCCTTATTTTGATGTCGAATACTCTTGACTTGGGTGGGAGGGAGAAGGACATGTGGTTTGGGAACAACACTTAGAAACTAAAGGGAACCCATTATGAACAACATTCCGTCAAAATAAGAAAAGGAAGTAGCAAAACGAGTAGAAAGATGGGAAAAACTAACAGATAAATCCTGAAATAGAAACAAATTAAAATAAAAAGTAAAAATTAAACGGGATATCAATTCTTCAAGCATGAAGAAATCAGTACAAAGAATCCAACAACGTATTAGAAATACGAAAGAAAAGAAATGGCTGGTAGCACGAATCACCAGGCATTACTAGAGGAGAGACCACCTACCCCTTAATAAAAGAAAAGAAAGCCCAAAGCAAGGAGAGTCACCATGAATCAAACGCGATATCATAACAAAACATTAACTTATATAATCATCAGTAAATTAACGATCGAAAATGGGAAAAGTTATCTGCTTAACACACAAACTTTTATACCTTTTAGGAAAGACACTTTCATAGGCGAGTGGTCGTGGACAAAATCACTCTGTGATCCATCGATCCTTTCTTCTAGCTTATTCTGATGACATTCTAATCTTTCATTCATACCGCAATTCTTCCTAGAATTGGCTACTCCGGATAGCATCAGTCGGCTGGGGAGTGTCAAGCTCTCTTGTTAAGCTAGAGTCTTTAACTTGTCTTCATGCTCTGAAGGAAAGTCAAAATCAAAGTCATAGTTAGTTCCGTGCTGCATTTACGAGTCACTGCCGGTGATATACTAAGGGGAGGTGTAAGTACCGCGAGGTGTGAAGCAAGATCGCACGAAACGGGACAAAAAGAAAACGCTTTTACTTAGAAAAATAGAATCGAGTTTCATTATCAACGGAGGCATTTCTATTTCAATTAATGAAATGCTCAGAATGAAACTTCAATGGAAAAGAAAAGAAAGGCTGGTAGGCTATTCGGGTGAAACTACACCCTAATATCACTTATATAAGAATCGTGAAATTAATGATTCGTAGAAGAGCAAGCTATCTGCTTAACACATTGGCAGCTAAAGATAACTTAATAGTAAAAAATGTAAGTGCGGATGAGTTCAGAAAATTGAACCCTTCTAAAATCTTTTTGGGGGTAAAACCTGCATCATTTATAAGGACGATGAGAATTCAATCCGAAATCAAAAACAAAGCTTTCTGGCTTGAAGCTGGGTTGAGCTCGAACAGTTCTTAATAATTCTTCTATCAGGATGACAAAGCAGCGGCATTCCCCTCCATTTTTCTTTCTAAATCGGTACTATTCTATGACTTTTCGTCCAACTCCTTTTGTCTTTTTTAGGTCTTCTAGTTTAACATTTGTGCGGTCTTTTAATAGCGCCATTAGGGAAGAGCAGGTTGATCATAGGTACATATAT
>VHZZ01001097.1:90008-101903 GCA_009801015.1 Silene noctiflora | reverse complement strand
GCCAATCATTACCGATGAATGATGACCAGTTGACTTTATAAAAGAATCATCCCTTGTGTATTCTTAAATTGAGTTTATAATAACGATATTTAAACCTTCATCGTGATCGTACTATTGTTGAGGACACTCACTCCAACATACTAATGCATGACTCCCCTTATTCCTTAGACAATAAAAATATACTCATTCATGTTGTGAATAATAAAAACTAAATATGTAATGAAATGTAGGAACATAATGAAATGATTATAAAGATTAAAAGGAAATAATGAAAATGTAAAAATGTAATAAACTAAATGTTATGAATGAAATGAAAAACTAATATGCTAATGATAAGAGAAATGTAAAATGTAAATTGTATTCAAATGTAACTTTGATTACTAAAGTGAAAATGGAAATCTAATAACTAAATGATAACTAAATAACAAAATGGAAATAGAATAACTAAATAAACTAACTAATGAAAGCAATAATGAAATACTAGAAATGAAAGTGAATTACCAAAGGAAAAGAAAATGTGGAACTTGAACTTGAATTATATTGAAAGCTTGGTGATTGAATTACAAAATGTAAACTATTCTAATAACTTAAGGAAATACAAGAGAAATATAGAGAGAATAGAGTACGAGAATATGAGAATTAGCTAATGTAAGAGTGTGTGTAAGTCGAGGTTCAAGGCTCTCCTTATATAGGAATTTCCAAGTGAAATGTAAGGAGCAAAAGGGAATCCAAAGTCACACGTCCCCAATCTAGGACAGGCCACCCCGATCGGGGTTGCACGTATCTGGCTACATGGCCTTTAATGCCATGTTTAATGCTCCATGGGATCCTATTTTCGCCTTAACTCTCCTTAAATCTCCGACTTATTGCCCTTGTGTGGAATCTAATATGGAATCCTAGGTTGGATTTTCCACATTACTTYTTGGATTTTAATCTTGGGCTTGATTCTCATTTGTTTACATTTTTCCATGTACTTGCATTTTGGGGCATTTCTTCATCATATGATCATTTCTTCCAACACTTGAGCTTGTATGATCAAACATGATCCAATCCAATTTCCACTTAACTTTGTGATCTCGATATTTTCTCTTTATATCGAGAATTATCTAATAAAAGCTACATTTCCTACAAAACACGTTAAACGCATGCAAAACAACTAGAACACGAGATTAGCTCAAATAAACACTAATGATAGTGCAAATAGCATATAAAACCGAGCTAAAATACGGGGTAACATCATATATAAAATAGACTTATTTTGAGCTTTGATAACCTTGGTCATCATAGCCTCAAGCCTATTTAACAAATCACGCCTACCCATACTTAAGAAAAGAGCCAGAAAATTTGACAATCACGACCCCGATCGGAGAGAGATGAATAAGAAAATGGACTAGAATTTTGATAAATATTGGTCTACCATTAATGGTATGCTAGCTATTGCAGTTATTCTTAATCCAAGAACAAAGTTAGATTGCATTCAATTTTATTTCACTTTGATTTATGGTGTTAATGGGGGTCCAAGGGAGGTAGAGTGAGTGATGAACCTCCATATAGTAATGTTGATTGAATACCAAGATGCTAATTCATCACCTACCTCCTATCCATCATCGATAATTGAAAATGCTAATATGAACAGGAAACGTAAGGCCTCTAACTTACCTCCAAAAACTGGGAACTTGTATTCTAAACACACGATGAATAACGTAAGGCCAATAGTGAATGTGAGGTCAGAGCTTGATTGATATTAATAGGATGGTCCATTGCCCGATGATAGTCATTTTGATATTCTTGGTTATTGGAAAAATACCATGACATACCCAACATTAAGAGAGATTGCAAAAAGATATCTTGGCAATTCCTGTATCTAATGTTGCCTCTGAGAGCGTGTTCAACACAGGAGGTAGAGTCTTGACTACTCATCGTGCAAGGCTCCATGCGAAAACAGTTGAGGCATTAATGTTTTTACAAAGTTGGATGAATGGAGACCATTCAGGTACATTGATTCTTGAACTATTCTCGAATATATATTATATATTGGTCATGTTAATTTGTTTATCTTTTTAATATTATGTATTTGTTATGTTTTCAGCGTCGTCTATGCAAAATGCGCATTTATGTGCTACTTTGCTTGACGATTCGGACATTGAGGGAGCACCTGTTAGTGATGTTGATCACATAAGATTCACATTTATTTATTATTATGGTGTGCTGCATTGAGTTTCTTTTTGTGTTGCTTTTATATCGTTTTTGTGTTGTCTCTTTTGTCCAGGAATACACTAGACTTGACGTATATTTCATGGGGAGCTAAAGATAACATGCACCCAGAGCGAAGCTAAACGAACATTAAGTCGTTTACACATCGTAACTAGTAAACTAATGTTTTGTTGCACTTTTTGTTTATGGGCGTGTAAACATTGTTCAGATTAGTTCAGCAGTTGTAAGTTGTAAAATTTTGAAGTCTGGTAAACAAGATTAAGAATTATGTTCCATTTTCTCAGAAAAATATGTAACCCGGATTTGTTTGGTAATGTACGATTTTAATTTTATCGTCTTAGCTTCTTTTTTTTGGATGATTTATCACCTTTAAATTATATGAGTGTGAAAATCTCCAATAGGTGCCCGCTTCACCCGGTGGATATGGATATAGATGGATGAAAAAATATTAAATGGATAAGGGTGGGATATGAATGACCATAAATTAAATGGATATGGATATGGATATGGCTCCACCCCATCCATATCCCACCCATTGTCATCCCTAGTCCCAGGTAGAGTCGTAAATCACCATGTTGTTTTGTACCTTGCATTTCATTGTGCTTATTACGTATGATGGAGGACATGGTGGAGTTGTGATGGTTGTTTAGGAGACGTAAGGCGGTTGGAAGACCGTCTTACACTTGCGTCGTCTTTTGGAGATTCCCACTCCAAGAGAGACGTGCACGTTAAATACTTGAGTACGGAGGGGCTCGTGTGGTCTCACGACGCCTGTCATAGGATTCGTTTAGCTCTTGGACCCGGTACCACGGGTGTGTCCCGAGTACCTATTTTACGAATTGCGGTTCGGTTGTGTTGGGGGCGGTGCTGCGATACCATCGTCGGGTGGTAGCTACTGTGGGTGTGTCCCTAGTGCCGGTGTTGGCTACGGAGTGGTAGTGTTTGGAGGCTTATGGTTATGCATCCATGTTTGTATTGCATATTCATGCATGTCGTCTTTTATGCTTATTTGTATTATCGAAACTGACCGTGTGTTGGTTGTGTAAATTGTCACCTATTTCCGGGGTGGCCTGTCGTTATCCATATGATATTTCTGATCATATGGGGAGCAGTTTGGGTACAGGTTTGCATTTGGTATCTAGCGGGAGACGGGACGAGCCACGAGCTTTGGCGATCACTGAGTCGAGTATAGATTCATTAGAAAGGTTGTAGGAGTCTTGATTTGTAATATTTATTCATTCTTTATTCATTATGTAATTCACTAAACATGTTGTTCGTATAAAGTGTTTCTTATTCATAATTCCGATTTCACTGCCTCGGAAAACCGAGATAGTGACATCTCACGATTACCTTGGCCGGGTAAGAAGGGGGTGTTACAGACGGAATCTCACGGATGTTCCGTGAGGAATATATTTCCGTCAGTTCCTCAAATTATCTAACGGTGTTTTTTTTATTCTGTCAGATTTCCCGTCACTATAACGCATTAACTTAGTAGTGTAAAAACGTACTGAAAATAATGTGACATGACAACTTTTTAATGTGACGTGGCAACTTTTAATGTGACATGCATTATTAATTTAAGAAAAAAGAATATAAGTTAAGAAAATTAAAAATATTATAAGTTGTAAAAAAAAAAAAAACATGAAAGAAAAATAAAATATTGTAAACCAATGATCTCCTCTCATAATTTTTATTATCCATTTACCTTATTTATTTAACCATTGTTTTCTTTATTTAATGAAATAACCTTTTTTACTTTCCTTTCACCGTTACTATACTTCGTATTTATGTTGCCATATTTTTTTTATCTTCCTTTCATTCGTAAAATTTTAAGAGAAATAATTACAATTTTTTTCATATGTATAACTATTATAACCACTCTAATTTTCCACTTTATTCGAAAAATTAGTACTTAAAGTATACATAGAAAGAAAATTAATTGTTTTGCTTTTTATTTTTATTATGTTTTAAATTAATTAGAATCTTATTAATTATTATTATTGTTATGTTTGTTTTAATATTGCAGGAGAAAGAATTTTCAACTTTATTAAAAAAATTGGTCGGTAAGGTATACCTAGAGAAATAAATTCATTATCTCACTTTTATTTTTATTATGTTTTGAATTAATTAGAATCTTATCAGTTATTTTTTTTTTGTGTTTATGTTAATATTGCAGAAGAATGAATTTTCAACTTTATCCAAAAAATGGTAGGTAAAGTATACATAGAGAACTAAATTAATTGTTTCGCTTTTTATTTTTATTATGTTATTAGTTTTGCTCATTTTATACTACTACTAATAATTATTAGAGTTCATCCATAAAGTTCTGATCCTTACTTTACTCTCTTACTTTTTGTCTCAAATTTAATTTTATATATACTACAAAATATAGTATTAGAACATAAAATGTGATATTTAAATACATGTAGCCTTATTTCTGTGGAATTATTCGGAATAGTTGTTAAAATTGCTCACATAAAAGTTCATAATTGTTTATTTGCAAGAAAAAAAATAGCACAAGTAGGACTATACATTCAGATGTATATGAGCATGGTACATCTAATATAAATCTAATTGAGCTTATATGCAATTTTTTTGAGCTTTTAAAAATTTTGATTTTAATTTTAATTTTTTAAGTATTAAAATCAAAATCTTATTGAGTTTATATGTATTACTTTTGATTTTCAATATAATATTTTGAGTTAAATTTTTTTTATAAAAGCGTTCATATTATTTTCAATAAAGCTCGTAAAACGTACATATAAGTTCAAATCCTTTGCTATAAAGCTCAAAATCTATAGTACCAAATGTATACAACTAGTTGCAGCCAAGTATTTTAAAATGCACCAAAACGACACTAAAAACAGCCCTTAGGGCTGTATTTAAGAAACTCAAAAAGGAAACAAATTCTTAATGTATGCATTAATTGCATTGGTGAATGTGTAATTTGATTCTTAATTATAAAATTAATACCAAATTTGAAAGGTATTTAATGCTTAAATACAAACTAAGGGCTGTATTTATCATTACCTTAAAAACAATCAGTAGGTCTCCCGATAGACCATCTCCCACAAAATTAGCGGGTGACATAACATGGAAAATCAAAATTAAATAACTCTCTCCCCCTATCATGTGAGAGGTCTCTCATTTATATCCATTCAAGCAATAAAGAGGCAAGTTGCAATGTTTGTTAGTGAAGAAAACCATTCATATTCCATAATCTTTAAACCGATCAAAGTAATGGTCAAATAATAAAGAGACAATTGGAGAATCATTATATAAAGAGGCAATTGAAAAACCATTAATTAAATAGGCAATGGAAGAATCATTAGTAACTCAAACGAAAAAATTGGGAGTCATTGATTTCCTTTATATAAAATCTCATCCAAATAACAATTTAAATTGTCTTATTTGATGTCAATCATGGTTGTCCAACCAACATTACCCCTCCTCACAAAAAGTCATATTTTTCCCTTCATTCTCTTTGTAATATAGAGTGTGTTATTTAAATTTTGTGCCTCCTTTTTTCTTTTCTTTTTGTTCATGCATTTAGATTTAATAGTCTTAATTGGAGGATTAATTGATAACTTGATTAATGATGTTATTGTAGGAAGTATGTAAATGTTAATGCGATCCTAACATGGATGTGCTTTGAACTTCGCGTAATTACTTTACATACCCAGATGAGATAAGAAATATTTTTATGAGACTAGCATAATTATCCATATTGTACGAGTTTTAGGATTTTGACGGAAGTATTTAATTAAATTTTATCTCTGTATGTGTACTTACTATAAGTGAACTAATAAGAAGGTTATATTTTTGTAGAGAAAGAAAGGATAATGGATGAAAAGTAATCACGCTATATATTCCAAAATTAGGAAGTTTTTAAGTGCGTATGGAGTAGAAAATAAATTTCAATTCAATTTGTTGTATATGGAAGGGTGACTTCCTTTAATGATTTTTTATTGGTAATAATTTGTACTCATATTTCTAAATTCTTTGAAAATAGGGGACGACAATGGAGCGCAAATTCATATTTTCATACTTCAATGGCGTCAAGATTGTCCATAAGACTACAAGTACCCGAAAGTTCATTCTAACGGACGGTGTCCTCGCTTCAAAACAATGCAACCAAGCTATTTTCATTTTGTTTTGCCTATCATCCGGAATCAAAGATTTGGAGTGTACTAACTTTTATTTTAAAATACCGCTCCCTCTGCGGTGTTCATTTATTTACCCGTTTTTAATTATTTGTGAGGGGTTTTTTAATAAAAAATAAACAAATGATTGGTACAAAGATGAAATATATTATGCTCCGTAGTATCTAACATAAAGTAGTTGTGTTTGAAATCAAGATTACTATCCAAACAAGATTGTGCGATCATTCAATTAATTTGCATAACTAAGGTATAACCAAGCCAATTTGAACTAGAGTTTGGATGGACTTGAGATGAGATCGAGCTTAGGTTCGACTCAGAACTGATCGAGTCTTAAAGATTGAAGCTCAAGTTTGGTAAGGAAGAATTTGAAGCTTATTCGACTTAGTTTTGGTCAAGCTTGGCTTGACTCTCGTTGAGCTTTGAACACAACGATTCCAAAAGTTGGGCAAATCAGCTCAGATTATTTTAGGCCTATGCCTGATTTGTGATTTAAATACTCTGTATGATTGTATAAATTGGACATAAGTAAAATTTGGTTGGGGTGGATTTAGTATTATTTTGCAGAAGATTTTGACGGTGGATCAAGCAAGTGCCAATCTTTTGTTAAAGTGGTTTGGTAGAAGAAAAAAGTGTATGCTAAAGTCTAGAGCCAATGGTGTGGTACATTGTATGTTCTAATCTCGGATGAATTAATAGAGTATTTTATTTGTGGTACTCACTACTCATACAGTATTACGCAATAATCCACCATGGTTTAAATATATCATACATGAACATAAATTCAATTGATGGGTTAAGTAACAAAGCCTTTATTAATCCAGAACAGTAGAACATTACAAGGGATTCCATGAAACATAAATCTTAGTAATATTCGGTATGTAACCAGTGACAACAACAGTACTAATAATCATCTTGTTAATTACAATTATTTCAGGATTTGAGCTATGGTACTCACTGATACGGTACTATGTAATAATCCACCTATGGTTTAAATGCATCGTAGATGAACGTGATTCATTTCTTGAGTTAAGTAACAAAGCCTTAGCTTGATCGATTCAGAATATTACAAGGGATTCCATATGTAACAACTACAATACTACAAGTAATAATCATTTTGTTTAAGTTGATTTCTCATTCAGAACTACAAACTATTAGTTCCGAAAAGGATCTGTCAAGAGGATTAAGAAATTTACTTAGCATTCTTAAATACCATTACATTTTTTCAGCCACTAAGCACCATAATCTAGCCCATAAATATTAAACATATAGAATAATTAAAATTAATTAAGTTGTACATGAAGGAGTTCTTCAATACCACCATACATCTCTAAGGAAAATCCCTTGACTCTCCCTGATGCTCCATACGACCCCTACCCATTCCCGGACCCATATTCATTCCTGGACCCATATTCATACCCGGACCCATTCTCATACCCGGACCCATACCCATACCCATACCCGGTCCCATGCCCATGCCAGGACCCATGCCCATGTTCATGTCATTGTCATTACCATTATCACCTCTAAAATGACCATGGTTAGCCACTTTCGAACTTGGAATCTTAATCTTAGGACCAAACCCTATATTGATATCACCTTCTTTAGAGCGGTACCCGAATTCTAGGTCCGGGTCTCTAGGCCGGCCCCCGCCATGTTTCTGACTCTTAGAGTTGCTAGGATGGTTCATGTGTTTGTGGCCGTGGTCATGCTCGTGTCCATGATGCCCGTGTTTGTGGTTTTTGCCGTGGCTATTTTTGTGAGATTTGTTTGATTTCTTGCCACAAAAGCGGCCTAGAACACAAGCAACGGCGGAGACAACAAGTATAATAGCAAGGACTACGAAGACCATGCCAAAGGAGCCACTAGAGTGATCAGAAGTGTCTTGTGTACCACTTGTTGTTGTGGCTGTTGTTGGATATATCATCCCTTGTGTTGTGGGTGGTCCGGGTGTTGGAAAGGATTGAAATGAACTCGACATTTTTGTTCCAATTTTAATTTTGAATCGGGTTATTTTATGAAGATGATTGGAGATATATTGGATTATTTTTCAAGTAGTCATTTGTTCTGGTGTTTGAGGAGCAAAGAATGGTGAAGGAGGAAGTGGAGAAGTAATTGAGAGAAACTAAAGGTTGGTTCTTTTCAAGCTATGATTTAAGTAGAAGTTTCAAAAGTTCATAAGCACTAATTTAAGACGGATACTACTCGTCTAAAGTTTAAAACGGTTTAAATAAATAGCAATTTACATTCCAAGTTGTCTAAAAAATGACAAAAGTCTTGTCTTTATTACCACATGAACCAGCATGTGGTAATATTTGACCCGTTTTAAGATTTAAGACGCAAGACTTACCGGAAAAAAAAAAAAAAAAAAGGTAGAGTTCAAATGTGGTACTTTTTTTTGTTTAATTCAAAAATGGAGGAGCTTAAGGAACTTTAATTTGTTTTTAATTCTTTTAATAAAGAAAAGAAAGAAGAGGTAAATAAAGTGTGTTTATTTATTTGTTTGCCGCGGAATAGAAGGATAGTTGGTCCTAATTATGTTGATTTTAATTGCTTTGTATGAAGAGAAAGCATGATTTTGGATCTTCTTTATGTATCCACACTCTCAGTGCTCCCAAGATAAAGTGTGTCTCATAGAGTATTCATAGTTATGATTTAGTCTTTCAAATTAGTGCTATGTAATATAATGAATTGTTTCCTCATTAACTATTGATTTTGCTCTCCATAGTGGATTAGTAGATCTATCACTTATAGATATTGTTAGGTTAGGTAGAACCGTAGTGTCTAGTGTGCTAACAAACATGTTAATATACATACTCCATATAACATACGTATTTATTTTTTTACATGTAGTAATAGATGAAATTATACGGCAAATGTAAGCGTCATTTGAGTCACGACTCACAATCCATAATAAAATGGTTATGTATAGAAAATGTGATGCATTGCTGTGTATCTCAATTTTGGAAAAAGTGAGGTATAAAAAAAGTGATTATTTCATTATAACCCAAAATTCAGAATCTTCTATTTCGACTCTCTTCTTTTCAGATTAATTCCGATTCTTATTCAGCTCACTTCACTCCAGTTGTCCGGCTCAGCTTATTTCAAATTCTATTCATATTAACAAAACACAAATTCTCATTGAAGACGGGTATTATTCGTCACAAGCTGAAGACGGATAGTGCCCCTCTCACAATATGCAAGTGACACTATCCATGAGTGCTCCATTTCTTTCCCACTTGCCTTATTGTGAGAGGGATACTATCCGTCTTCAGCTTGTGACGAATAATGTCTGTCACAAGCAAGACGCTTTGTTGACAAAATTCAATTTAGTTCAACTTCATTCAGCTTACTTCAGTTCATTTTAGCTTAATTCAGTTAAGTTTAATTTAATTTAGTTCAGTTCATCCCAAAAAAACAGTCTTTTATTAAAACAAGTCAATCAATTTACCTTGAAATGCGAAACAACAATTGATTATATAATCTCTACACGAATTAAGACGGCAAGGGTTTCAATATTGAAAATGATTAACTCAGGATAATAATACGGTAAATTTGAAAATTCATAGACAAAAAAAGTCGTGTAATTTGGCAGAAAAGAATGTTATACTCCGTAAGATGTAAGGAAAGAGGTGAACAAGTTTTGGTTGAAGTAACTGACAATTTTCTTAAAAAAGATTTGCTTTTGCCTACAACAAGGGGACACTTCACACGCCGAATAATGGAATCAAATTAATCATCCATCTTTATTCTTTGCTTTTATCTGGAGCATGATTTTGACAGAATAAGTGGGGCTTTACGGTTTATATATTCATCTGTCTTATTTCATAATTACTTGATTAGCAGGTTTTCCGATCACTTAATCATTATTGTTATCATCATCAAAGAATCCCCCGGTAACTCTTCTGACAAGGCATGCGAGTTTAGACTCGCTTGTGGACATATTCTACGCTCATATTGTACGTATGTCTCTTTTCACAGTTTCCCCAAGCATGGTTGAACCTAGAGCAGGGTTTTAAATAGCGGTATCGGTCGCGATCGCGGAGTCGCGGAATCGTCCCCGACTCGGCCGTCGCGCTCTGAATCGTTGTTATCGCGGTGATTTTTATTTTACAAGCTTTTGTAGATATTTCATCATCTATTGACTATTTCATATAAAGTTGAGATTAATTCTACTTAGTTTAATTAATTTGACCAATGTTATACGGTTTCTAAGAGCTTTTCATAAAAAAACTTGGCCGGGACAAGTTATAACTCGTTCATATCGGGTTCATCGTGGGCTTTATCGGGCCGAGTTGGCCGATACACGTTATAAATCGGTCGTCTCGGCCGATATTTTCTTGTTTTCAATTTGCCCAATACATCTCGGGATATCTCGTATCGCCGGCCTCCGATACCGATACATCTCGGACGATACGATACGTCTCGGCCGAGATTTAAAACCATGACCTAGAGTGGCAATCTCAGGTCAGCCGAATCAGGTTTAGATTAGGTCCAGTCGGATCGGATAATATCGGATACGCATATCCTTTTGGGTCGAGTTGCGTCATTATCGGGTTAGGTAATGCTTTTATTATGATCAAAATTAAGCTTAATTGTTGTCGGGTCATCAATTTAATCGTGTCAGGTTCCTGCGGGATCGAGTTCGGGTTCGAGTAATTTTTCATCGAGTCTATCGGTTGTTCGGTCGCAAACGAATCAGATTGAAAAGGGTCGGGGCAAATTTGCAAGCTCTAGTCAAAACACTGATTAATCTAATCTCCAAATAAAACTGACACAATTGTTGTATGACGTTACACATATACATCAGTTAGCTTCTACTCCTCTATGTTATTGATAACACAACTAAAGAAGTGTTTGGTTGGGAGTATTGGAAGGGAATGAAATGGATTTGAGCCATTCAAGTGTTTGGTTGAGGCATTTTAGAATAGAGTTAAAATCCGGATGGATTCTAATTTCACCCCAACCTCATGGAATCCATACTCACATTCCCCTCAAGTTTCTAATTACTAGTCGGAGATCATAACCACCACTAGTCCACCCACCACCAGTAATTGCAAAATGTCATTGTTAAACTAGGGCTCTCGTCGTTGGCTATGAAGAAGAATGACGAAGGTAAATATGACAAGTAAAAAGAAAACAGGATAAAAGAAGTTATATGCAATAAGCTTTGGTGAGACCCCGGCAAAAGCGATTTGTGGGGGCAAGCAAGAGCAAGAGAATGGTGGTGATTGCCGGATTGACAAGACGTTACAAGAATGTGAAGGAAACCACATACTCTATGTGAACATACTGATTTTATTAATTAACAACTTAATTAAACGGATCTTTATGCATGCATAACAAAAACATACAAATGAAGAACATATTACTTACATATGAYATTTTCGGCCAAAATGGGCACAATYCAAGTCTCCTACTTGGATTKTTCTTGAGCTAAAATCACCAAGGATGATCCTCCTTTAGGCCCCAAGTGTAGGAACCCTCTAACGGATAAAACCCAAGACAAAAATCGACTCTA